>CAUHTR010000071.1:0-226965 GCA_959609185.1 Schmidtea polychroa
TTTTTTTATATATGTCATTTATAGCAAGGAAGTCCTACTAGAAATAAGTAAAATTAAGTCCAACCTATTCCGAAGATAAGCGTTCATTGAAATTTTTTAACAACACAGTTGAAGATTTTATAAATAATCATGATACTTACAGTGATAAGAAAATCATAAATATTTTAAAATTTTCAAACATTCCTCTATTGAATATTTGATTGATTTATTTAATTATGATAAATGCATTTTAAAGTTATCTAGTTATTTAATGTATTTAGAAAAAATAGTGGTAAACAACGATTCACTGAATGAATACTTTTGGAGTTGTATGTATTTAAGGTTGAAACCGGGATATAGTAGATTGATTATGAATGGATAGCAAAAGCCGATTTGATTGAAAATAAGCTAACGGAAAAACTGAACGATGTTAAGAAAAGGTATTTACCTTGCTCAATTTGTAAAGAAAATCAAGTTTCAGTTTTGTATTTACCGTGTGGTCACGTAATTGTTTGTTCTAAGTGTCACGAGAAGAATGTTCACAATTGTCAAGCCTGTTCAACACTGATTAATGAATATCATACTATATACATGTAAGTTCTCAATACAAATCAATACAATATCAAAGTCAAATGAATTATTACCATACATAATGACGGTACTATAATGTAGAAAATTTTCAAACATTGAATAATATGAAATCATTTTGGTAATTAAATATATTGGGCGCAACTACCAAATGTTGGTGATATGATGAATGAAATGGTCTGGTATTTATAATATATGATATTATTTTAGATTATTCAGAATGAAATATACCCATGAGTTCATCAAAATGGAAAAAGATCTTCGCACAAACCATGAAGATGTTGGAAAAGCAGAAGAAACCTTAACCAATATTTTAAAGCTGCCATTATATGTTGCAGTAGTATTGGTTATTATTGTTTCGTAAATAAATGTTTTAATTTGTTTTTATAAATTTATTGTTTTATTGTAATACTTTTTGATTAAAACATATTCAATTTGTTTTAATATTTGTATTAATTTTAAAATAGTGTTATTTATATATGGAAATTTACAATTTTATATTATATACAATTATATATACAATTATATTTACAATTATTATAAATCATAATGTTGCTTTTCTTCTGTCCATTCATTCTCCTCTGATATTACTGCCATAATCATCTTCGACATAATGCAAAGATAATATTTCTAATGTCTTTGTTAATCATGCCCATTTTTTGCAAAGTCTTTGTTAATTATGCACTTGTATTGCAAATATATTAGTCATATATTATTTCTTCATGCCCTGACATAATATTATTATTTTTAATTTTATTATTATGATTATTTTATTTAACAATACCATATAGCAAATCTTTAGGCAATTTGATGAATAGTACATGGTTATTTTAAATATATAGCAATTTCTTAAGTAAAATATTTCCAGATAAATTTAAAAATTTAGTTAGAAATCCATGGTTTTTGGCTGTACCATTTAATTTAAATATTCCTGGATTCATAACAATTTTTTTTATATAGTTGATAGTAATACCAATTATCTCAATTATTTAACTAGAAACATAACTGAATTCTTAGGTAATATAGTATTTTTGTGTATTTTTTAGTTAATTTATAAATATTATCTGACATTTTGATGTATCAATGCAATATACAACAAAGTAATCAATAAAAACCATAGCATATTGTAAGTTTTTATATATAGTCTGAATTTATCCGACAATATATTTTGTCCCCCTATGTGTATTTGTCGTAAGGGTACTGCTTACATTCAACATGTCGCAAGAGTATATTAATTAAAGCACATGTATATTAGTTAAAAATTCTTAGGCAATTTAGTGAGAAATGGATGATCATAGATATCAGAAATTCGTGAATATTTCGAATGTAACTTACCGAATTCTCATTTCGAGCGACTAATTTATTGGTTAACTTTGTCATGTTTAGTTATTTAAAATAATATTTAGCAAAAAATAAGATATGAATATTTAGTATTTCATAGGTAATTTATTCATCTAATGTTCATTACAATAGTTAATATAACTTCGTGAGAAATGCATGGTTATTAATATATTCATTGATAATTTTGGTAGAAAGTCTGTATCATTTGGAGTAAATTTCTATCTTTGTTTGAGGCAAAAGGAGTCATAATAGAAACATGATCATTTGTTATCAATTTACCAATTAAGGTGCTTATTAGTTAGAAATATAGGGTTACAATTCTTTTCTAATTTAATGAGATGATCATTGGGTGTAATATATCTTTGTGAGAAATACATGGTTAACATTTTTAAATAGGGATTTTGAGTAACTTTTACCAAAACAAGGATATTTTGTGCGATCAATTTATGAATATTGGTTAATTTTCTCTTTTTTAGTCATTTAAAATAATATTTAACAAAGGTAATTTAGCAAAATATCATTGAAAGATTTGTCCATCCGATAACAATATTCCTTCAATAGATTTTACTCTTAATATTCAACCGATTTAATTTCTAGAAATCTAATTAAAATCACAAATTTCCTTCACTGATATCCCCACAATGAATAAAATAACTTCTTAAATAAAATAATTTAAAGAAATAACCTTTGATATCAATCCAAATTAATTCTAAAGATTTCAAATATTTCATTGTCAAAACCAAGTAAATAGATCATTAACCCTAAACGACTTAATAAAACAGTGGATAATTAATAAAAACTTGTTCTAAAACATAAATCTAAATTACTGTGCAATAACATTCATCACAGCCTAATAAACGATATAATTTCACTTGAATTATTATTAATTCATAGCTAAATACTGACTATTTCCCTTGAAAATTTGATATTTTACCAATAAGAACTTTGTCGATTTAAATAGAGATTTCAAAACATGTCCACCTTAACCGATCCCTCATTAAATATTTCTACCATTTTAAACACCCCCTTAAAAATCATATATTACCATCTTAACCGAACCTTCACTAAATCCAACCGACTTTAATATATCAATTCTCTTAAAATCCATAGGAAATTCTTCAAAATATGAATTTTATTTAATTGTTACAAACATTCTTCCATTGAAATAATTTATTATCTAAATTCATGTAGTAAAAGCCCACTAAAAGATCAAAATTCACTAAAATCAATATTTTCTACAAATATTTCACCACATTTACCATCAAATACCTAACTAGAGATGAAATATATTGATCATAATTCTTCATCGATTCAGCCAATTATATAGCAATTATAACGTGATATATCTTTCAAAATCACAAATTTCAGTATATTTTAAAATAATTTTCAAGTAGATTTCAAATATTTCATCATGATAAAATTAGCTGGTTTCAACTTTAGATTTTCAATATTTAAAAGTTCATCAATATTCGTAGAAAATATATGAAAGAATTATTTAGTCAAAGTCAATATCATTACAAAGTCATCATAAAAATTAAATAATAATCACTTGATTATTGTAAAAACTCTAATTATTAACATAACTGTCATTAAAAATAATTTTTATTTAAAATTAAATTTAAAAACAAGTCAATAAAATATAGCAAATTATCAAGAAATTAATTAAATTTGTCTTAGAAATAACACTAAAACCTTAAATTTTAAAATATACTTTCAATTACTCACAAAAGGGTTAGTAATAATGTTAGTAAAATCCCGCTAACTCTAAAAAATTACCAATGAATTTAATGCTAATTAATAACCTAAAATTTGCCTAAATAAAATCATTAAAACACACCAGTGACTTTACGACCAGTACCCTTACGAGCAGTACCTTCCACTCGTTTGCGTTCTTATTTTATTTTTAATCTCCTCTATTTCATCACTATTCATTTGCCATTCCTCTCCTTTGTCTTCCGTCATTATATTTAACATTCTGGTTTTCATTCTTCCCATTTTAGGATTATCGTGTTCCATAAGACATTGTACACATGTTCCACACGTTTTCCTCGATAACATGTCTGCGTTAGTATGTAGTGTACCCTTTCTAAATTCCATTTTTATATCAAGGCTACTTAAATAGTTTATCCAGGTCTGGAATTAACCTGTAATTGGCTTCTTCGTGGTTAGCATAAATGTTATTGCTTTATGATCTGTACGTAGTGTAAATCTTTTCCCATATAAATAGTGATTGAAATGCCGACAAAAATAATATATAGCCAGGAGTTCCTTTCTTGTAATACAATAGCCTCTTTCGTGGTCATTCATCGCATGTGAGCCATAAGCGATAACTTGCTCATATCCCATGTCATTCTTCTGTGATAAGACTGCGCCGATTGTATCGAAACTTTCATCCGTATCCAGTATGAATTCTTTCTTAAAATCAGGAAATACCAAAATCGGTGCGGTTATTAATGCCAACTTCATATTCTCAAAAGCCTGCTCACAATTTTCATTCCATATTATTTTGTCGCTATTTTTACCACATATACTCTCTAAAGCTCTTGCCTTCTTTGCGTATTCTTTAATAAATTTTCGATAATAGTTGCAAATACCCAAGAAACTCCTTAAATTTTTCACACATTTCGGCCTTTGAAATGATTGAATAGCTTCAATTTTGCTCTGATCCGTTTGGATGCCGTCTCTATTTATAATATGGCCTAAGAATTTCACTTCGCTTTTCAGTATTTGACATTTTTCAGGATTAATTCTTAGTTTAGCTTCTGCGATTTTCTGCAATACTCTTTCTAGAGGTTTATAGTGTTCTTCCATTGTGTTAGTAAAAATTAATATATCGTCCAGATAAACAATTACCCCGTCTTTCCATAAATCCTTTAATATCTTCGTCATGAGCTCTTGAAAAGTTCCTGGTGCTGCCGCGATGCCAAACGGCATTCGGTTGAAACAGAATTGTCCCTCTTTCGTTGAAAAAGCTGTTTTCTCCTGTGAATCTCTATCCAACTTCACCTGATAGTATGCGTTTCCAAGGTCAATAGAACTAAAATATCTAGTACCATGCAACGCATCTAAGATCTCGTCAACGTTAGGCATCGGGAACGCTTGTCTTTCAGTAATTTTGTTAAGTTGTCTAAAGTCCAAACAGAGTCTGATATCCTTCTTTTCCTTTTTCCAAACGCACACTAAAGGTGTATTCCAAGGTGAATTACACTTCCTTATAATATTATTATCCTCCAGATTTTTAATGGCCATGTTTATTTTCTCTTCCAAGTTTATAGGCTGTCTTCTGGGCTTTATCATTATTGGTCCGCCATTTGTTTCAATTTTATGTTGAATTAAATCAGTGCATCCAACATCCCACTTGTCAGTCATGAAAACACATTTATTTCTCTTGATAATTTCTACAAGCAATTTATCTTCTTTTACTTTCAACTTCTCTATCGCATGTTGGAATCTTTCTTCATTTGTAATATTCCTCCCAAATTTAGCATCAATTTCACATATACGTTCGTTAGATATCATTTCACCTTCTTGAATCCATCTTAATTCAATACCGAATTGTTTCTGTAATTCTATACCCCCAATAACATCTGGGACAATGTTTTGTACGACGGTAAAGGTCACTATTTTTGTTAGCTTCCCTATCTTTACCTCAATTTGAACTTTTCCTATAGTCTCCAATTTACTGTCATTTGCACACCTTAGCATTTCATCTGTTTTTATTATCTCGACTTTGTCCAATTTATCCAGTACTGCTTTAGACATTACATTAACTCGTGCTCCTGTATCTAACAGACACTCAATTCCGCGCCCCTGAATTTCAAGTGTTATACTTGGTCTACCTTGCATTTTATGATAAGTCATACGAGGTCCTTTCCATTCGTCTTTCGTAAATATATTTTGTTCCACTTTGTTCTTTATACTATTGGAAATTTCATTAATCCACTCAATCTTATCTTCATTCATATCAAATGACTTTTTTAGGAAACTATATACTTTTTCTCCTGTTCTTTCATCGCTACACATTATTTTGCTGTTTCCATTTCTATGATCTATACTGCTACTTTTATAAACATTAAAATTAGTTTTATCATCCATATTATTACATAAATCTTTACTAAAAATATTAAAATTATCTACACTATTCAAATTATTTACATTATTCAAATTATTTACATTATAAAAATTATTTACATTATTATAACCAGCATTTTTCATCAAAATCAAAATTACCTAATAAATGGCTACTATCATCGCCTCCTGTGATGGAGCTTCCTCGTTTGGGTATTGCATTTCGTCGTATTTCTCTTCGGCTTCGCTTGAATAATTCAGTTGATAGTTTGCATCTTGATTTCCAATTGCTGCTACCTCTCTTCTGTTATACTGATTGTTCTGTTGAAATCGGCTCCCTTTATTTCGGTGTGCTGCGGTAATGATTCATTTTCGGCTTAAATCTTTCTAGGTTTGTATAACATTCAGTTTCTTTGTGACCTTGTAGATGACATCTTCTACACTGAATGTTTGGACATTCTCGGCGTACGTGTCCATATAATCCACATCCAAAACACTGAATCCTCCTCTTCATAGTACATTCTCGGCTTAAATGACCTGGTTTTTGGCATGTCCAGCATACGACGTTCTTAGTCGCTTCCAATGGTTTTGACATTGGCATCGTATTTGTCTGTGCGGGTCTTTGAACGGCATCTCTGTAGGTTTTGACGGGTTTCATATATGTTATAGGTCGGATGGAGTTAACATGGTTTATAGCTTTATTCACTTTCTTAACTTTTCTAATTGTGCTTTTAATTTCTTCTGACGTCTTTAGTTCTTCCATTTCTATTTCCTTTTTAACTTTTTTCTCTCGAGCCCCATTTATGAGTAGGCACTTTTTAATTTCTTCTTCGTTCCACTCATGTCGCAGTAATCTTTTGGTTAATTTCTCTACTTTTTCGATAAAGCGGTCTGCTGAATCGGATCCTTGTTCATAATTTAGAGCTTCCTTTAAGTCTTCGAATAATGATTTTGGCCTCGAAAATGCTGATCTGAGCTTCTCTTCAAATGTTTTTCCTTCTGCTTTTTCATATTCATCGTATAATGGTTTATCCAACAGTGTGGTAACCAGAATCATCTGCATCTTGACTGATGTTTTCATAATATTAAAAAAATTTTGACATTCTTTGATGAATTCTTCCAGGTCGTCGTCTCTGTGGAATCTTTCTGGTAGCAACCTGCTAATCACCATGTTAGCCGCAACAACGTCAAATTCATTCTCAATCTCCATAATTAATAAATTAACCAAATAAAATTACTAAATTTATTTTTATTCACAAACTGCGCTTTTTTTGTAATATTCAAACAATCTGTTCGAGGCTTTTTTATTATTTTAATTTTGATGCTGATTTCAATTCTGGTTTAATTTATTTTAATATTTAATATATTTTTAGTTATTTTTATATTTTAAACTTACTTTAATTTATTAATTTAAATATTTATATAAAAATTTATGTAATCTGATATATACAATTTAAATGTTTATTAGCAATATCCAGTTTTAACTTAAACGTGAATTCTACCCTTTCAGTCTCATTTAACAGAGAATTAAATTTCAAGTATAATGACATAAAAATTCTACAATAATAATCTTATTGCTATTATTATGTTGGGAAACAATACATCCAGTTTCATTTTTTAAAGATGTTTAGTAACTCAATGGGCGAGAGGGATTTGTTTTGTATATTGGCATCATAAATTGATTTTAAATGGAGTATTTCTTCACCAAGATTATGGTCAATATCATTTTCATATACTTTTTGTAATTTTTCGGACTTCTTTTGTATTTCTTCATCATTAAGGTTATGAAATAACCATAATACATTGAATAACGAATCAATTTCTTTAGCCGCATTAAATCTTCTTGCAATATTTCCAATAATACAATCTAAGACAACATTGAAAACATTTGTTCTGAATTCGTCACTTGGTGTCATTTCTAATTCGTTCCCCCATTTTTTCCTTTTACTACGTTTTGTTTCATAATCTGTATTTATCTCTAAAGATGAACCAAACAATTTACATTCATTGAAGAGAGTTTCCCAACTATCTCTTATTGTTTGTAATTCATCAAGAAGACTTGACAAATTCGCTACTTCTACATCAATTGTCGCATCACGAGCTTGTAAAACAATATTTCTATAATTTATAGCTTGAAGGACTTTGTACCAAATTTTAGCCATTACTAAGAATTCAAACTATTCCATATATTTTTTTATTCCGTTCAGATCTGAACGAATTTCCCATGTTAAGTTTAATTCTAGAACAGAATCTATGGCACTTTTAATTGCAGGAATATTTTCAGCAATTGGTTTAATACATTCAATTCTAGCAGACCAACGTGTATTTGACATAGAGTGCAATCAACGTCCAGTATTATTTTTTAATTTCCTATCTTTGAGGGCTACTGCTAAAAATATTGTATAATTTTTGTACCGTACCAAAAAACGTTACAACCTTATGACAAGATTCTGCTGCATGAACACCACACAAATTTAAACTATGACATGCACAAGGGGAAAATATTGCCAGTGGATTGATTTGCAAAATATGAGCTTGAGCACCTTTATATGAGCCACTCATATTGGATCCATTATCGTATCCTTGTGCACGTTATTCGTTTATAGGAATATAATATTTTTCAAGCGTTTCGAGAATTAAATATCTTCTCCAGTCTTCTTATTGCAGTTTACAAATGCAAGAAATCTTTCCTTAATTTCGTATTCATCTGAATGATTATTTACAGAGACGTATCGTAAAATAAATGTAGTTTGTTCTATATGGGCGGAATCGGGAGTTGCATTTACAATTACAGAATAATATTTTACAGTTTCTCTTTCCCTCAAAATGCCAGTTCTCAAATAATCGACACAGCATGATATGAATTCATTTTGAATGTCTGCCGATAAATAATGTACTTGCAATCTCTGTTTCTCGATTTGTGATTGTTTCACTATTTTTAAATGTGCTTCCAAAAGTGGATCATAACGACTGACAAGTTCTAATATTCCGAGAAAATTTCCATTGTTTGAATCTCCAATCAAATGTGAACTGCCCCTGAAAGCCAAACCTCGTTCAGCCAAAAATAAAGTTATATCTAAGAATCGTTTTAATAAATCTGTCCATTTTTGTATCTCATTTCGTATTTATTGTACTAAAAGGCAATCAATTGTTCTATTTTTACTAATATTAATTTCTACAGTTCGCCACTGGATATAACAAGATTTATGGTGGGTTGATTTTTCATGCTCAAGTATTCTATCATACAGTTTTTTATATCCTCTATCAGGTTGCCAACCCAATTCCGTAGCCCAAACTGATCCTTGATCTTCTCGAAAATTATAAAATAAACGACAAGGAAAACAAAACAGAGCATTTTTCGATTTGCTCCAAGCAAGCCAATCTCGAGCAACAATTTCATTATTTTTTAAACGCAATTTTAATAAGGTCGACACGTTTCACGTTTCAATCATATAAATCAGTGGTGTTCACTAATTTTTGACCGATCGACTTTTCGAAGATCGATTAAAAAAATGTCTTGTCAAGATCGACTAAATGTGAAGACAAAAAAAAATCTTAATCTTCTTCCCACATATTTATCTTTATTTAAAGGTTTAAAGTTTAAAGGCTTCGCGATCGACGTTATGGACACCACTGATATAAATGGATTAACAATAGTGTGAGTGTGTGAATTCGCGTATGTAGGTGACCAGTTGTGCGGCTTAAGCTGACCGAAGTTCGCGTCCGCAAGTAGGTAGTTAGTAGCCCACGGCAGCAATAGGGGGGGGGGGGGGGGGTAAAAAATGTTGCAAACTTTTGATTGCATAACTTTTTCCGTAGACATTTTTTGATTACATAATTGTTGCCGTAATGCCCAATGTTTTCTGGGATTTTAAATACAAATTTTTTTTTTCAATAAACAAGCCAAGGATAAATATTATTTGGGTGGGTCTCCTTGGTCCTGAGAATTTCAATAGAAAAAGGTAGTCTTCAATAAAAAAGCATGGATTTTTCACACTATAGTGAGGGGATCTTCTTGGTCATGAGAATTTCAATAGAAAAGGTGGTTTACATTAAAAACGCATAGTAAATTTTTAAAATAAAGTAAATGATGGGTCTAAAAAATTTAAGTAAATCAGGGTTCAGATTTTTTTTTGAAATAAAGTAAATTATGGTCCAAATTTTAAAATTAAAGTAAATTAAGGTTCTAAAAATTAAATTACAGTAAATTATGGGTCAAAAAATTAAATTAAAGTAAATTTAGGTTCTAAAATATTAAATTAAAGTAAATAATTGTTCAAAATTTAAAATTAAAGTTAATTAAGGGCTCAACTAAGTAAATTATGGTTCAAATTTTTAAATTAAGTAAATAATGGTTCTAAAAAAAATTAAAATAAAGTAAATTAAGGTCCTAAAAAATTAAATTAAAGTAATGAATGGAGCACAAATAACTAAATTAAGGTTCTAAAAAATTAAATTAAAGTTAATTAAGGTCCAAATTTTAAAATTAAGTAATCAATGGTAAAAAAATTTTAAATTAAAGTTAAATAAGTAAATTAAAGTAATAATTTTTAAATAAGTAAATTAAAGTAAATTAAAGTAAGATTTTAAATTTATTAACAAAATAATAGAAGGTGTTTGAGAATTGAAATTTTTTAATGAAATTTTTTATGAAATAATTTTTTAAGTAATTTTTAATGAAAATTTTAATGAAATATTTTTCAATGATAATTTTTAATGGAAATTTTAATAGAATATTTTTTTTTTTAATAATAATAATAATAATATTAGTAATAATATATCAACCAAATACTATACAACACATAAAAATTAACTAAACAAATAAAAATAACTAGACACATAACAAAACATATAAACATTAACTAAACACATAAAAATGAACTAGACACATAACAAACATAAAAATTTACCAAACAAATAACAAATGTATAGATATAAACTTTTATTTAATAAAATTAGTCCTCATCGGACAAAATAACGTCATCGATATCGATGTCATCTTCTCCAAAATCTTCATTTAATTCTTGCTCATCTTCTCCAAAATCTTCATTAAATTCTTCCTCATCTTCTCCAACATTTTCATCAAATTCTTCTTCGACAATTTCTCCAATATTTAATTCATTTAATCTTACATGCCCATATGCAAGACTAGTATTTTTCCCCACCCAAACCCTTTTGTCGTCTTTGTTTGTTAGTGCTATTTTTGTGTTTTTAATTGTAAAAATTTGATGATTTTTGCTTGTTATTTTAGTCTGAGGAACCGAAAAAATCTGGTTAGTGTTATAACAATCCAGGTATGACTGATGTTTTATGTCACTACCTTTCAATGTTACACCTTTAGCCTTTTTTGTTTCCTCATCACCCAACAAGCTATAACATTTTGGTCTAAGAAAAACCCATTCCTTATATTTAAGACCTTTATTCTCGTCTTTGAACTTTCCAATGACTGAATCAAGGTTCTTACTATATAAGGAATGACAACTATTGTAATTGGAAGTATCTAATAAATTATCTCGAATCATTGCAGGTAAAAGAACCTCGAGTTTACAGTTAATGACTTCGAGGAAAAAAGAATCTGTATCACCTGCAACGATATTAATTTTACAATTAAACTCATTGCGAAATGATTCCAGATCCTTATATTGTAATTCATACATTCTAAGTTTAGATAGATCAAGTACAGATTGACCAATGTAACTTGGTCTATCTAAACATATAGAATCTGAATTCAATAATGCCGCGATTAAATTATCGTCTATTTTAATAGATTTTTTAAAAGTTGGCTTCGAAGAATATTTAACAAGTTTACCGGCAGTTGTACAAAGACGAAGATTCATTCTTCTCTTTAAATTTTCAACTGTTTTGCCGTATAAACTGTTATTTAGTAATTTATAATAATTTTTATCTAAGTTATTTATGCTTTTTGACCGTAATTCCGTATTTGTATCTATATATTTTTTAAAAATTGGAGATTGCTTAAATCTTACACCCCTATTTACACATGTTACTTTAACACCAAGTTCCAAATATAATTTTAATAATCTCCAATGAATAACATAATTAGATTTTGGAAGATGAGTTAATAATAATTTTTCAACCTTAGACCCAGCAGGTTTCATTTTTTCAGCAGCAACAGGGAAATCATCCAACTTATCATGAAGCTCAGAAGGAATTACAAGATCAACTTCAAGAGTGTATCCATAAGACAAAGATTCAAGATTTAAATTCCTACATTCATCCATTATTTTATCAAATCCATCAAGAACCCAACTAAATTCGCCACAAGGTAATGATTGACTTAAAGCCCAACCATAAAGATTATTAATATCTATATATAGTAACTCGGTGTTCTCGTCGGTTTTTACGTAATGCTTATTCACAAAAGTAAGACCACCTCTTATTCCACCCTCATAAAAGCTAAACATTTCGTTTTCAGTTATGAGTTCAATTGGTTCATTTAAAGACATTAATGCAGAAGACCAAGACATACCTGGAATTCCGAAATAATTCAATGGTTCCAATCTATTGTGAGCAATGGATTTCAACCTAAACTGATGAAAGAAATCAGCCAAAAGAAAACAATCAAGTTTTAGGTAGATCATCATATAATCTAATAAAGTTCTGCAATTAGATTCTACCCAAATCTCCTGAGCTTTTTCATACTCAAGCTCAGTGACACCCTCCCAGATTGGTGGTAATTCATACGTAGTTTGTAGAACATCTAAAGAAGTGGCGAAATTATAAGGGAAGATTCCTTTTTCACATACTATAGTACCAGAAAAAGCAGAATTAGTAAAAGGCAAAGAATTCAAAGTTTTGACTGCTTTAGCCAAAGAATCATTGACAAATTGATAAGAATCAATGAATCTTAAGCTAATTTTGCCTAAATGAGCAATCAAAGAAATAAATTTTTCCGTAGTTATTGGGATGCACCCTAAATTCCAATTTTTAAATTTATTTAATCCATATTTAAGTATATGATGCATATCGTATCCCTTCAAGTTGTGAAATACGATAGGCAAAATTTTATTTATTTTTCTATTTACGTTACATGTGCTACAAGCTGCACCCAAGTATTTGCCCGTAAAATGATCGTGATCTCTAACAGGATCCACGATAGATTTCAAACAAAGATAACAAACCGTTGAATTAATGAATTGTTGTTGCTCATTTTTAGTTAATTTAATCATTGGTTTCCTACCCATTTTATAATAAAAAGGAAGAACCTTATTTAATGCTATATCCTCTATAGCACTTAAAAAACTCTCGACGCAATCTAAACCTATGAACTGCTGATAAGATTTAGATCCGTCAAAGTTATTTACTAGTAAAAGACCAGCAGATATTGGCATGTGTCGCTGAAAATGATCATTATCACAAGGTAAAATAGCCTCAAAATCGGCATAAACTACGAAAGGAGGAGTTACTGTTTTCGACCAGTCAGTAAACTGTAAGAATTTATTTTGAGGGAAAGTATAAAGAGTTGTTCCTAATTGATTGCGTTTGCATAATATTTCATGTTTTTCCAGTGCGTTTCTATTTTTAAAACCATTCAAACAACGATGACACCATAATGATTGTATGCGTGTAGGACAACTAGTGTTTATGTGGCAATTCAGTAACTTATTTAAATTGCTTATAGCAATGTAATGAAAATTGTTCCCTTTATTTAATAAAAGTAAATTAATTACTGTTCCATTTAAAACTTTGGAACGATGTATAATGTCTAAATGGGGGTGTTTTAAAACATAATTATCTATTAATTGTTTGTTATTGTCATAAGAAAAAACGTTAATTATTAAACCAGGATTTTTGGCCTCGAATTTTCTAATATCTTTTAATTTCATTGGTAAATCTAATGGATTATATATTAACTCAGATAAATTATAACTTGATGTCCTATTTCTAGCATAACTATTAACCTCATCATATTTTAAAATAGCTAAAATGCTATATAAAAAACACGAATCATCGGTGTTTTTGATATTAATTAAACAATATTTATTTTTTAGACAAGTAGGTAGTTCAATGAAACTCCTACCACTTAATCTACTTAACCTACTTATTTTTGTTATAGTGAAGTGAATTTCTGTTATTTTTTTTATAATCCAGCTACTTCCTAACTCTGTGATATTACTTATTTTTTCATTTAGTTCCCTAATACCTTCATCAAAAAATGATGCAGTTAAAGGTTTTGCGTAATTCGAAATATTATTAACCTTTATTTCCCCATCTTTTTCAAATTCGATAGTTATTCCGAATTGAATTTTGACGGAGCCTAATTCGTTAATAATATCTCGTAATTTTATAATTAATTGTTCTGGAAATATTATTTCCTTTATATTCAAGTTACTTGTATTTAAACTTAATATTTGATGGGTACCCCTTAGATCTTTTTGTATTATGGGAACATTACCCCCTATTTGTATTATATTTAATCCATCCCAAGAATCAAAGGAATTGAATAATCCGACCTGGGATTCAACAAAAGGCAATCCGACCTGGGATTCAACAAAAGGCAATCCGACCTGGGATTCAACAAAAGACAATCCGACCTGGGATTCAACAAAAGACAATCCATCATTGGATTCAACAAAAGACAATCCAGCCTGGGATTCAACCTCTAATCCGACCTGGGATTCAAAAGAAGAAGTATCTAATTTAATTTTTTTATTTGTATTATTTTTTTCTATAGTTGAGGGTCTTTTAAAAACACTATCTTTTTTAAAATTAAACCTATCTAAATGATTTTTATGTTTATTATAAAAAACGCTATATGTTACAGGGTCACTAGTCTTACATACGGGACATATAAAATATGTTTTATTATAATATTTTTTCGTGTAATAATTCTCCATTATAGAATGGCAATTATTATCATGTTCTTTCGATGAACAATAATTTGGATAAAGTATACCTATAAAATAAAAATTTAATAAAAAAAAATATATATATAATTTAAATGAAATTTTTTAATAATTGTTTACGCAAAAATTTACAAATTTTATTTACTAAAAAATAAAAATTTACTAAATTAAAAATATTAACATTTAATTAAATAAAAAATTATATTAAATTTCCTTTAAATTATATAAAAAAGTAATCAATACTTACATTGTAAATTTTCATTTCGATTTATTGACACATTGACATCATTTTTCTCTTTATTCATATTACCTAAATTATTAATTAATTAAATCAATAAATTTAAAATTATGTTTACTTTTTCTTTTCAAATTTCCTTTAATCTTCGATTTTAAATTGTCTTCATTAATATTATCTAAATTAATTAATAAATTAATTAATAAATTAATTAATAAATAAATTAAAATTTACCAAATTCCTGAATTTTTTCTCGAACATTCATAACGTTTTCTATTAAAGAATTCATTTTTAAAGGTTAATTATTTGTTAAATGTGAATAATGATTGATTATTGTTTATAGATTATTATTGTTTATAGATTATTATTGTTTATAGGAACAAATTCTAACCAATCAAAATCAAGGAAGGGTAGGGAAAAAATATATTACGTTGCGGTATTTTAAAATTAAAATTTATTTTAAAAACACATTTTGACGTTAAAGTCGAGTTATGTAACAAAGACATAATAAACTTATTATTTACTACAAATATTTCACCTATCAAATACCTAACTAGAGATGATATATATTGATTGCTCATAAAAGCAAACTTAATCATAAATTTCTGTATATTATTTTGTAAATTATTTCTGTAAATTAAATTTTGTATATTTCTGTATATTTCTGTAAATTATCAAGTAAATTTAAAGTTCTTGATAAGGTTAACTGGTTTCTTAAAAAAGTTCATCAATGTGTAAATATTCTTAGAAAATTATTGAAAAAAAATTATTTAGTCAAATGCATTACAAAGTCATCTAAAATTAAACCAATTACTTAATTATTAACATAACAGTCATTAAAAAAAAATTAATTTTTATTTAAAATTTAACAAATTATCAAGAAATTCAATTAAAATCATCATTAAAACTTTAAATTTTTTAATAAATCAACATGAAATTCTTAGAAATATGAAAAAAAATATTATTACAAAGTTATATCCTATCACATGATTATTAACCTGACTGTCATTAAAAATAATTTTTATTTAAAAAAAAACCAATCAATTAAAATGCATCCAATTATCAAGAAATTAATTAAATTTATCTTAGAACTAACTTAAAATTTTTAAATATTCATTCAATCCACATGAAATTCACGAAAATGATAAAAATTCACAAAAACCATCAACTCTAAAAAAAAATAATTACTAATGAATACCTTAAACACCAAAATTTATCTAAATAATCTTTCAAATTAATTCATTAAAATTGAAGACAACACGCTCTATTTTGTCATTACATTCAATTAAAATTAAATAAATCAAGATAAGAACTTTGATAAAAAATATTATTTTAAAATGGTAAAAATTTACACTGTAGTGTTAAATGAAAAGGTAATTATTCTTTAAATCTAATTAACTTAGTCATAATTTTCTTTAATTTAACCCTTTATTTACTTAATTTAGTCCTTGTTTACCGAATATAGAAGTTTAAAATATAGACCATTGATTACTTTAATTTAAAAATGTATCCCTTAATTTACATAATTTCCATCTAAAATTATTTCAAAAAATTTTTTCTAAAATTGTCATTGAAAAATATTTCATAAAAGTTTTCATTTAAAATTTTCATTGAAAAATATTTCATAAAAATTTTTATTAAAAATTACCATTGAAAAATTATTCATAAAAATTTCCATCTAAAATTACTTAAAAAATTATTTCATAAAAATTTTCATTAAAAAATTTCAATTCTCAAACACCTTCTATTATTTTGTTAATAAATTTAAAATCTTACTTTAATTTGCTTTAATTTACTTATTTAAAAATTATTAATTTAATTTACTTATTTAAAATATTTGACCATTAATTACTTAATTTAAAAATTTGGACCTTAATTAACTTTAATTTAATTTTTTAGAACCTTAATTTACTTTAATTTTAAATTTTGACCCTTAATTAACTTTAATTCAAAATTTGGACCTTAATTTACTTTAATTGGAAATTTTAGACCTTAATTTACTTAATTGAAATTTTAGACCTTAATTTGCTTATTTATCTTTAATTTACTTAAGTTTAAAAATATATACCATAATTTACTTTAATTTAAAATTTTAGACCATAATTTACTTAATTGAAAATTTTAGACCTTAATTTACTTAATTGAAAATTTTAGACCTTAATTTACTTAATTGAAATTTTAGACCTTAATTTACTTAAGTTTAAAAATATATACCATAATTTACTTTAATTTAAAATTTTAGACCATAATTTACTTAATTGAAAATTTTAGACCATAATTTACTTAATTGAAATTTTAGACCTTAATTTACTTAATTGAAATTTTAGACCTTAATTTGCTTATTTATCTTTAATTTACTTAAGTTTAAAAATATATACCATAATTTACTTTAATTTAAAATTTTAGACCATAATTTACTTAATTGAAAATTTTAGACCATAATTTACTTAATTGAAATTTTAGACCTTAATTTACTTAATTGAAATTTTAGACCTTAATTTGCTTATTTATCTTTAATTTACTTAAGTTTAAAAATATATACCATAATTTACTTTAATTTAAAATTTTAGACCATAATTTACTTAATTGAAAATTTTAGACCTTAATTTACTTAATTGAATTTTTAGACCTTTATTTACTTAATTGAAAATTTTAGACCTTAATTTACTTAATTGAAAATTTTAGACCTTAATTTACTTAATTGAAAATTTTAGACCTTAATTTACTTAATTGAAAATTTTAGACCTTAATTTACTTAATTGAAAGTTTTAGACCTTAATTTACTTAATTGAAAATTTTAGACCTTAATTTACCTAATTGAAATTTTAGACCTTAATTTGCTTATTTATCTTTAATTTACTTAAGTTTAAAAATATATACCATAATTTACTTTAATTTAAAATTTTAGACCATAATTTACTTAATTGAAAATTTTAGACCTTAATTTACTTAATTGAATTTTTAGACCTTAATTTACTTAATTGAAAATTTTAGACCTTAATTTACTTAATTGAAATTTTAGACCTTAATTTACTTAAGTTTAAAAATATATACCATAATTTACTTTAATTTAAAATTTTAGACCATAATTTACTTAATTGAAAATTTTAGACCATAATTTACTTAATTGAAATTTTAGACCTTAATTTACTTAATTGAAATTTTAGACCTTAATTTGCTTATTTATCTTTAATTTACTTAAGTTTAAAATATATACCATAATTTACTTTAATTTAAAATTTTAGACCATAATTTACTTAATTGAAAATTTTAGACCTTAATTTACTTAATTGAAATTTTAGACCTTAATTTACTTAATTGAAAATTTTAGACCTTAATTTACTTAATTGAAAATTTTAGACCTTAATTTACTTAATTGAAAATTTTAGACCTTAATTTACTTAATTGAAAATTTTAGACCTTAATTTACTTAATTGAAAGTTTTAGACCTTAATTTACTTAATTGAAAATTTTAGACCTTAATTTACTTAATTGAAATTTTAGACCTTAATTTGCTTATTTATCTTTAATTTACTTAAGTTTAAAAATATATACCATAATTTACTTTAATTTAAAATTTTAGACCATAATTTACTTAATTGAAAATTTTAGACCTTAATTTACTTAATTGAAAATTTTAGACCTTAATTTACTTAAGTTTAAAAATATATACCATAATTTACTTTAATTTTAAATTTTAGACCATAATTTACTTAACTGAAAATTTTAGACCATAATTTACTTAATTGAAATTTTAGACCTTAATTTACTTAATTGAAAATTTTAGACCTTAATTTACTTAAGTTTAAAAATATATACCATAATTTACTGTAATTGAAAAATTTGGACCATAATTTACTGTAATTTAATTTTTTTAGACCATAATTTCATGTAAAATTGTCATTGAAAAAATTTTCATTTCTCAGGCGCCGTTTATAGTAGGTAGTTAGTAGCCCGCTGCAGCAATGACCCCCCCCCCGGGGGGGGGGGGTCTGCTGCACGATTTTTTTTGCTGCACTATTTTTAGTGCTGCAACTTTTGATTACGCAATTGTTGCAACTAGTTTTTTTTTGTTATATTTATTTTTTGGATTATTACGCAACTGTATTATTTTTTTTCTAGAATTTTCAATACAAAAAAAAACAAGTTGCAACAATTGCGCAATCAAAAGTTGCCGCAAAAAAAAAATCGTGCCGCATAAAAAAAGGCTTGCATTTGCAGCGGGCCACTATCTACCTACTATAAACGGCGCCTGAGAAATGAAAATTTTTTCAATGACAATTTTACATGAAATTATGGTCTAAAAAAATTAAATTACAGTAAATTATGGTCCAAATTTTTCAATTACAGTAAATTATGGTATATATTTTTAAACTTAAGTAAATTAAGGTCTAAAATTTTCAATTAAGTAAATTAAGGTCTAAAATTTTCAATTAAGTAAATTATGGTCTAAAATTTTAAATTAAAGTAAATTATGGTATATATTTTTAAACTTAAGTAAATTAAAGATAAATAAGCAAATTAAGGTCTAAAATTTCAATTAAGTAAATTAAGGTCTAAAATTTTCAATTAAGTAAATTATGGTCTAAAATTTTAAATTAAAGTAAATTATGGTATATATTTTTAAACTTAAGTAAATTAAAGATAAATAAGCAAATTAAGGTCTAAAATTTCAATTAAGTAAATTAAGGTCTAAAATTTTCAATTAAGTAAATTAAGGTCTAAAACTTTCAATTAAGTAAATTAAGGTCTAAAATTTTCAATTAAGTAAATTAAGGTCTAAAATTTTCAATTAAGTAAATTAAGGTCTAAAATTTTCAATTAAGTAAATTAAGGTCTAAAATTTTCAATTAAGTAAATTAAGGTCTAAAATTTCAATTAAGTAAATTAAGGTCTAAAATTTTCAATTAAGTAAATTATGGTCTAAAATTTTAAATTAAAGTAAATTATGGTATATATTTTTAAACTTAAGTAAATTAAAGATAAATAAGCAAATTAAGGTCTAAAATTTCAATTAAGTAAATTAAGGTCTAAAATTTCAATTAAGTAAATTATGGTCTAAAATTTTCAATTAAGTAAATTATGGTCTAAAATTTTAAATTAAAGTAAATTATGGTATATATTTTTAAACTTAAGTAAATTAAGGTCTAAAATTTCAATTAAGTAAATTAAGGTCTAAAATTTTCAATTAAGTAAATTAAGGTCTAAAATTTTCAATTAAGTAAATTATGGTCTAAAATTTTAAATTAAAGTAAATTATGGTATATATTTTTAAACTTAAGTAAATTAAAGATAAATAAGCAAATTAAGGTCTAAAATTTCAATTAAGTAAATTAAGGTCTAAAATTTCCAATTAAAGTAAATTAAGGTCCAAATTTTGAATTAAAGTTAATTAAGGGTCAAAATTTAAAATTAAAGTAAATTAAGGTTCTAAAAAATTAAATTAAAGTTAATTAAGGTCCAAATTTTTAAATTAAGTAATTAATGGTCAAATATTTTAAATAAGTAAATTAAATTAATAATTTTTAAATAAGTAAATTAAAGCAAATTAAAGTAAGATTTTAAATTTATTAACAAAATAATAGAAGGTGTTTGAGAATTGAAATTTTTTAATGAAAATTTTTATGAAATAATTTTTTAAGTAATTTTAGATGGAAATTTTTATGAATAATTTTTCAATGGTAATTTTTAATAAAAATTTTTATGAAATATTTTTCAATGAAAATTTTAAATGAAAACTTTTATGAAATATTTTTCAATGACAATTTTAGAAAAAATTTTTTGAAATAATTTTAGATGGAAATTATGTAAATTAAGGGATACATTTTTAAATTAAAGTAATCAATGGTCTATATTTTAAACTTCTATATTCGGTAAACAAGGACTAAATTAAGTAAATAAAGGGTTAAATTAAAGAAAATTATGACTAAGTTAATTAGATTTAAAGAATAATTACCTTTTCATTTAACACTACAGTGTAAATTTTTACCATTTTAAAATAATATTTTTTATCAAAGTTCTTATCTTGATTTATTTAATTTTAATTGAATGTAATGACAAAATAGAGCGTGTTGTCTTCAATTTTAATGAATTAATTTGAAAGATTATTTAGATAAATTTTGGTGTTTAAGGTATTCATTAGTAATTATTTTTTTTTAGAGTTGATGGTTTTTGTGAATTTTTATCATTTTCGTGAATTTCATGTGGATTGAATGAATATTTAAAAATTTTAAGTTAGTTCTAAGATAAATTTAATTAATTTCTTGATAATTGGATGCATTTTAATTGATTGGTTTTTTTTTAAATAAAAATTATTTTTAATGACAGTCAGGTTAATAATCATGTGATAGGATATAACTTTGTAATAATATTTTTTTTCATATTTCTAAGAATTTCATGTTGATTTATTAAAAAATTTAAAGTTTTAATGATGATTTTAATTGAATTTCTTGATAATTTGTTAAATTTTAAATAAAAATTAATTTTTTTTTAATGACTGTTATGTTAATAATTAAGTAATTGGTTTAATTTTAGATGACTTTGTAATGCATTTGACTAAATAATTTTTTTTCAATAATTTTCTAAGAATATTTACACATTGATGAACTTTTTTAAGAAACCAGTTAACCTTATCAAGAACTTTAAATTTACTTGATAATTTACAGAAATATACAGAAATATACAAAATTTAATTTACAGAAATAATTTACAAAATAATATACAGAAATTTATGATTAAGTTTGCTTTTATGAGCAATCAATATATATCATCTCTAGTTAGGTATTTGATAGGTGAAATATTTGTAGTAAATAATAAGTTTATTATGTCTTTGTTACATAACTCGACTTTAACGTCAAAATGTGTTTTTAAAATAAATTTTAATTTTAAAATACCGCAACGTAATATATTTTTTCCCTACCCTTCCTTGATTTTGATTGGTTAGAATTTGTTCCTATAAACAATAATAATCTATAAACAATAATAATCTATAAACAATAATCAATCATTATTCACATTTAACAAATAATTAACCTTTAAAAATGAATTCTTTAATAGAAAACGTTATGAATGTTCGAGAAAAAATTCAGGAATTTGGTAAATTTTAATTTATTTATTAATTAATTTATTAATTAATTTATTAATTAATTTAGATAATATTAATGAAGACAATTTAAAATCGAAGATTAAAGGAAATTTGAAAAGAAAAAGTAAACATAATTTTAAATTTATTGATTTAATTAATTAATAATTTAGGTAATATGAATAAAGAGAAAAATGATGTCAATGTGTCAATAAATCGAAATGAAAATTTACAATGTAAGTATTGATTACTTTTTTATATAATTTAAAGGAAATTTAATATAATTTTTTATTTAATTAAATGTTAATATTTTTAATTTAGTAAATTTTTATTTTTTAGTAAATAAAATTTGTAAATTTTTGCGTAAACAATTATTAAAAAATTTCATTTAAATTATATATATATTTTTTTTTATTAAATTTTTATTTTATAGGTATACTTTATCCAAATTATTGTTCATCGAAAGAACATGATAATAATTGCCATTCTATAATGGAGAATTATTACACGAAAAAATATTATAATAAAACATATTTTATATGTCCCGTATGTAAGACTAGTGACCCTGTAACATATAGCGTTTTTTATAATAAACATAAAAATCATTTAGATAGGTTTAATTTTAAAAAAGATAGTGTTTTTAAAAGACCCTCAACTATAGAAAAAAATAATACAAATAAAAAAATTAAATTAGATACTTCTTCTTTTGAATCCCAGGTCGGATTAGAGGTTGAATCCCAGGCTGGATTGTCTTTTGTTGAATCCAATGATGGATTGTCTTTTGTTGAATCCCAGGTCGGATTGTCTTTTGTTGAATCCCAGGTCGGATTGCCTTTTGTTGAATCCCAGGTCGGATTGCCTTTTGTTGAATCCCAGGTCGGATTATTCAATTCCTTTGATTCTTGGGATGGATTAAATATAATACAAATAGGGGGTAATGTTCCCATAATACAAAAAGATCTAAGGGGTACCCATCAAATATTAAGTTTAAATACAAGTAACTTGAATATAAAGGAAATAATATTTCCAGAACAATTAATTATAAAATTACGAGATATTATTAACGAATTAGGCTCCGTCAAAATTCAATTCGGAATAACTATCGAATTTGAAAAAGATGGGGAAATAAAGGTTAATAATATTTCGAATTACGCAAAACCTTTAACTGCATCATTTTTTGATGAAGGTATTAGGGAACTAAATGAAAAAATAAGTAATATCACAGAGTTAGGAAGTAGCTGGATTATAAAAAAAATAACAGAAATTCACTTCACTATAACAAAAATAAGTAGGTTAAGTAGATTAAGTGGTAGGAGTTTCATTGAACTACCTACTTGTCTAAAAAATAAATATTGTTTAATTAATATCAAAAACACCGATGATTCGTGTTTTTTATATAGCATTTTAGCTATTTTAAAATATGATGAGGTTAATAGTTATGCTAGAAATAGGACATCAAGTTATAATTTATCTGAGTTAATATATAATCCATTAGATTTACCAATGAAATTAAAAGATATTAGAAAATTCGAGGCCAAAAATCCTGGTTTAATAATTAACGTTTTTTCTTATGACAATAACAAACAATTAATAGATAATTATGTTTTAAAACACCCCCATTTAGACATTATACATCGTTCCAAAGTTTTAAATGGAACAGTAATTAATTTACTTTTATTAAATAAAGGGAACAATTTTCATTACATTGCTATAAGCAATTTAAATAAGTTACTGAATTGCCACATAAACACTAGTTGTCCTACACGCATACAATCATTATGGTGTCATCGTTGTTTGAATGGTTTTAAAAATAGAAACGCACTGGAAAAACATGAAATATTATGCAAACGCAATCAATTAGGAACAACTCTTTATACTTTCCCTCAAAATAAATTCTTACAGTTTACTGACTGGTCGAAAACAGTAACTCCTCCTTTCGTAGTTTATGCCGATTTTGAGGCTATTTTACCTTGTGATAATGATCATTTTCAGCGACACATGCCAATATCTGCTGGTCTTTTACTAGTAAATAACTTTGACGGATCTAAATCTTATCAGCAGTTCATAGGTTTAGATTGCGTCGAGAGTTTTTTAAGTGCTATAGAGGATATAGCATTAAATAAGGTTCTTCCTTTTTATTATAAAATGGGTAGGAAACCAATGATTAAATTAACTAAAAATGAGCAACAACAATTCATTAATTCAACGGTTTGTTATCTTTGTTTGAAATCTATCGTGGATCCTGTTAGAGATCACGATCATTTTACGGGCAAATACTTGGGTGCAGCTTGTAGCACATGTAACGTAAATAGAAAAATAAATAAAATTTTGCCTATCGTATTTCACAACTTGAAGGGATACGATATGCATCATATACTTAAATATGGATTAAATAAATTTAAAAATTGGAATTTAGGGTGCATCCCAATAACTACGGAAAAATTTATTTCTTTGATTGCTCATTTAGGCAAAATTAGCTTAAGATTCATTGATTCTTATCAATTTGTCAATGATTCTTTGGCTAAAGCAGTCAAAACTTTGAATTCTTTGCCTTTTACTAATTCTGCTTTTTCTGGTACTATAGTATGTGAAAAAGGAATCTTCCCTTATAATTTCGCCACTTCTTTAGATGTTCTACAAACTACGTATGAATTACCACCAATCTGGGAGGGTGTCACTGAGCTTGAGTATGAAAAAGCTCAGGAGATTTGGGTAGAATCTAATTGCAGAACTTTATTAGATTATATGATGATCTACCTAAAACTTGATTGTTTTCTTTTGGCTGATTTCTTTCATCAGTTTAGGTTGAAATCCATTGCTCACAATAGATTGGAACCATTGAATTATTTCGGAATTCCAGGTATGTCTTGGTCTTCTGCATTAATGTCTTTAAATGAACCAATTGAACTCATAACTGAAAACGAAATGTTTAGCTTTTATGAGGGTGGAATAAGAGGTGGTCTTACTTTTGTGAATAAGCATTACGTAAAAACCGACGAGAACACCGAGTTACTATATATAGATATTAATAATCTTTATGGTTGGGCTTTAAGTCAATCATTACCTTGTGGCGAATTTAGTTGGGTTCTTGATGGATTTGATAAAATAATGGATGAATGTAGGAATTTAAATCTTGAATCTTTGTCTTATGGATACACTCTTGAAGTTGATCTTGTAATTCCTTCTGAGCTTCATGATAAGTTGGATGATTTCCCTGTTGCTGCTGAAAAAATGAAACCTGCTGGGTCTAAGGTTGAAAAATTATTATTAACTCATCTTCCAAAATCTAATTATGTTATTCATTGGAGATTATTAAAATTATATTTGGAACTTGGTGTTAAAGTAACATGTGTAAATAGGGGTGTAAGATTTAAGCAATCTCCAATTTTTAAAAAATATATAGATACAAATACGGAATTACGGTCAAAAAGCATAAATAACTTAGATAAAAATTATTATAAATTACTAAATAACAGTTTATACGGCAAAACAGTTGAAAATTTAAAGAGAAGAATGAATCTTCGTCTTTGTACAACTGCCGGTAAACTTGTTAAATATTCTTCGAAGCCAACTTTTAAAAAATCTATTAAAATAGACGATAATTTAATCGCGGCATTATTGAATTCAGATTCTATATGTTTAGATAGACCAAGTTACATTGGTCAATCTGTACTTGATCTATCTAAACTTAGAATGTATGAATTACAATATAAGGATCTGGAATCATTTCGCAATGAGTTTAATTGTAAAATTAATATCGTTGCAGGTGATACAGATTCTTTTTTCCTCGAAGTCATTAACTGTAAACTCGAGGTTCTTTTACCTGCAATGATTCGAGATAATTTATTAGATACTTCCAATTACAATAGTTGTCATTCCTTATATAGTAAGAACCTTGATTCAGTCATTGGAAAGTTCAAAGACGAGAATAAAGGTCTTAAATATAAGGAATGGGTTTTTCTTAGACCAAAATGTTATAGCTTGTTGGGTGATGAGGAAACAAAAAAGGCTAAAGGTGTAACATTGAAAGGTAGTGACATAAAACATCAGTCATACCTGGATTGTTATAACACTAACCAGATTTTTTCGGTTCCTCAGACTAAAATAACAAGCAAAAATCATCAAATTTTTACAATTAAAAACACAAAAATAGCACTAACAAACAAAGACGACAAAAGGGTTTGGGTGGGGAAAAATACTAGTCTTGCATATGGGCATGTAAGATTAAATGAATTAAATATTGGAGAAATTGTCGAAGAAGAATTTGATGAAAATGTTGGAGAAGATGAGGAAGAATTTAATGAAGATTTTGGAGAAGATGAGCAAGAATTAAATGAAGATTTTGGAGAAGATGACATCGATATCGATGACGTTATTTTGTCCGATGAGGACTAATTTTATTAAATAAAAGTTTATATCTATACATTTGTTATTTGTTTGGTAAATTTTTATGTTTGTTATGTGTCTAGTTCATTTTTATGTGTTTAGTTAATGTTTATATGTTTTGTTATGTGTCTAGTTATTTTTATTTGTTTAGTTAATTTTTATGTGTTGTATAGTATTTGGTTGATATATTATTACTAATATTATTATTATTATTATTAAAAAAAAAAATATTCTATTAAAATTTCCATTAAAAATTATCATTGAAAAATATTTCATTAAAATTTTCATTAAAAATTACTTAAAAAATTATTTCATAAAAAATTTCATTAAAAAATTTCAATTCTCAAACACCTTCTATTATTTTGTTAATAAATTTAAAATCTTACTTTAATTTACTTTAATTTACTTATTTAAAAATTATTACTTTAATTTACTTATTTAACTTTAATTTAAAATTTTTTTACCATTGATTACTTAATTTTAAAATTTGGACCTTAATTAACTTTAATTTAATTTTTTAGAACCTTAATTTAGTTATTTGTGCCCATTCATTACTTTAATTTAATTTTTTAGGACCTTAATTTACTTTATTTTAATTTTTTTTAGAACCATTATTTACTTAATTTAAAAATTTGAACCATAATTTACTTAGTTGAGCCCTTAATTAACTTTAATTTTAAATTTTGAACAATTATTTACTTTAATTTAATATTTTAGAACCTAAATTTACTTTAATTTAATTTTTTGACCCATAATTTACTGTAATTTAATTTTTAGAACCTTAATTTACTTTAATTTTAAAATTTGGACCATAATTTACTTTATTTCAAAAAAAAATCTGAACCCTGATTTACTTAAATTTTTTAGACCCATCATTTACTTTATTTTAAAAATTTACTATGCGTTTTTAATGTAAACCACCTTTTCTATTGAAATTCTCATGACCAAGAAGATCCCCTCACTATAGTGTGAAAAATCCATGCTTTTTTATTGAAGACTACCTTTTTCTATTGAAATTCTCAGGACCAAGGAGACCCACCCAAATAATATTTATCCTTGGCTTGTTTATTGAAAAAAAAAATTTGTATTTAAAATCCCAGAAAACATTGGGCATTACGGCAACAATTATGTAATCAAAAAATGTCTACGGAAAAAGTTATGCAATCAAAAGTTTGCAACATTTTTACCCCCCCCCCCTATTGCTGCCGTGGGCTACTAACTACCTACTTCCGCATGCACCGGCATGCAGGAAAGAGGGAACGGGATGTATCCCCCCAAAGTGCGACGATGCCCTTGGAAACTGCGACGTGCGACAGTCGCTTCAAGTCGCTTTTTAAGTCACGCGATCCACACGATTTAAGATTTTAAGATTTATGTAAAGATTGAAACAGATTGAATTAAGAGTTTAAGATTGTCGATGTAAAGATTGAAACGTATTGAATTAAGAATATATATATATATATATATATATATATATATATATATATATATATATATACTCCGAGTCTATCCGACAAGATATTCAGCCTCCCTATGGGTACTGCTCATAAAGGTACTACTCACAAAGGTACTGGTTACAAAGGTAATGCTAAAAATATTCAAGGTAAAGGTACCTATTATTAAACACAATGTATAAAAAATATTATTAGTGTCCACACATGGTTTTAGTCATGCAACAAGTTAGTGTTCCCATCGATAGCTCATCTTAAAGTCTAGTGCAAGATCCATCTAGTGATAAATTATTATTATTAATATTATTATTATTATTATTATTATTATTATTATTATTATTATTATTATTATTATTATTATTATTATTATTATTATTATTATTATTATTATTATTATTATTATTATTATTATTATTATTATTATTATTATTATTATTAATATTATTAATATTAATTTGTCAAATCCAAGTTTTCGCCATGAATCGATGCCAATGGTGGATGGCACACACTAGTCAAACTTGCCCAGAACGCACAAGAAATAGAGCAAGCCAAAGCCTAAAACAAAAGTTATATGCGATTAGCCTTGGGAGTTGTTGTATTATATGTGTTATGAAAGTTATAGTTGTTATTATAGTTAATAAATTATTGTTTTTATTGTTATTATTGTTAATTATTGTTAATTTATGTTATTTTGGAGGAGAATTTGAAGAGCCCGAAAGAGTCACCGTTAAAACTTGTAGCGGGACAATCGGGGTGCGTGTTATGTTCAAAATATAAAATTTACAAACAATATAAAGTTATAGATATAATGCAAAACAATAATAAACGTTACAACTTTAAAAATTTATTACAACAAAAAAATAAAACCTCGTATCTATCTTGGATATTCGAGAATTATACTTCCAAATATTTTCTTTGATTTTTTCTGTACAATAAACTCTACTTAAAAGTCTTTGGTAAAGAAATGAATTTTCAGTTCTCAAAACAAATACAAATTATCGTTACCATATTCTATTCGTCATTGATTTTTTAATTTTCAATTTTTTTTTTACTATAGCGATAATTTACTATAGTAAATTATCGCTATATAGTTTATTTTTTAAAAATCTGGATTTCCCAGATGGTAATATTTTATATTTTAGTATACACAATTCCTAATTGTGAATACTAAAATATTAACAAAAATAACTGTACATTACATAACTTCCCCCTTTAAAACCGGAGGTTAACATGAATCAATAAAAAGTAACGTAAAAAAAATTACATTCAATAACCTTTTTTTTCGTATGTTTTATAGGTTTTTGTGTTTTTTGTTTCTGTTTCTTTGTATCTACAACTTCAATAAAATTAAAAATTTACATTTTGTTTTGTATTTACAAGAAAAATAAAAACTGTACAATTGACGCTGTTTGTGCGTGTGTTTGTTTGTGTATGTTTGTGTTTTTATTTAAAGCATTCGCTGTAACGTTTTTTGTATAGTGGAGCCAGTATTGTGTCTTTATCGAATATTTTGATTGAATTTTTGTGGTTGAATGTGATGTTTTTGTGAATTGGTTGTTTTTTTGTTTGTGTTTGGGTTTGTGTTTTGTCTTGCGGTGAGTTGTTTTGTGGGTTTTTGTTTTGGTGATAGGGTTTTATTCGTCTTATGTTTATTTTCATTTTGTTGTTGTTTTTGATTATTGTGGCGACGTTTTTGTTAATTTCTAGGAGTTTGAATGGACCCTCGTATTTGGATTCGAATCCTTTTGTGAATGGTTTTTTTATTAGGATGAAATCTGTTGTTAATACTATTTTTCCGTCTAATTCGGAGTCCGGTCTTCTTTTTAAAATTCCTTTTGGTTTATGTTCGGTGGTTTCGCTATTTTTGTTTGTTATTTGTTTGTTGTTTTTGGTGTTTTTGTTTGTATCTGATTTGAGTGATGGCAAGTTTGTTGCTTTTCCGAAAATTTTGTATGTTGGACTTTCATTATCTGTTGAATTTGGGCTATTTCTTAGTCCGATTAATAATGTTGGAAGTTGGTTTAACCAGTTTTGGTCATTGGCTTTTGTCCTGATGCTTTCTTTTAATGTTCTGTGAAACCGTTCGATTTTCCCATTTGATTGTGGGTTGTAAGCTGTTGTTCGATTTCTTTTGATATTGTATTTATTGCACAGTATTTTGAACATTTCTGATTCGAATTGTCTGCCTTGATCAGTTATGATTGTTTTCGGTTGACCGTAACGAGCTATCCAGTTTAGTTCGATCATTTCGCAGATATTTTTTGCTGTGATTTCTTTTATTGGGATCGCTTCGAACCAATTGGTTTTTCTGTCTATAATTGTTAGTAGATATTTGTAGTTGTCGTTTGGTGGTAGTGGTCCTACTACGTCTGTGTGTATTGTTTCAAACGCTTCACTGCTTGGGAAGTTTACTTTTTGTGTTTTGGGTTTTTTTGTTGTTTTATTTAATTGGCAGCTGTGGCAACTTTTGACGTAATTCTTGATGTCTTCCCGCATGTGAGGCCATACATATTTGTTATGTATTAACTCGAATGTTATTTTGTTTCCCGGATGATTGATAGTATGTATCTTTTTTATGCAGTCTTGTCGGAGTTCTTCGGGTAGTAGGATTCGTTTGTTGCTTTCGTTGGAGACATCGTGCCATATTCAGTCGAGTTCCTGTAGTTTCAGGCTGTGTTTAGTAGGCAGTTTGCTTAACGTATCGGTTTGTCTGGATTTGATTTGATCCAATTCAATTATTTCTCCGAATTCTAGGGCGTTTATGTCACTTTCAATTCTGGATAGAGCATCTGCTGCTATGTTTGATTTTCCTGCTACGTAGTTTATTGTGCAGTTGAATTGTGAAATGAAATTGATTTGTTTGATCTGCCTTGGTGAAGGGTTTTTCATTTTTATTGCGTTTTTTAGCGGTTTGTGGTCTGTGAATATTTTGAAGGTTCGTCCTTCGAGTAAATGTTGAAAGTGTTTGATTGCTTCGTGTATTGCTAGGAGTTCTCTGTCGAATGTTGAGTATCGTGTTTGATGTGATTTTAGTTTTTTCGAGAAAAATCCTAGTGGTTGTTTGCCGAATTTATTTTCCTGGAAAATTGTTGCGCCCATTGCAAAACCAGAACAGTCTGTAGTTAGTTGATACTCTAGTTCTGGATCTGGGTAACCGAGTAGTGTTGCCGTTGATAGGCTTTCTTTGGCTTTATTGAATGTGTCGGTTGTTTGTTGTGTCCAGTTTATTGTTACGTTTCGTTTGGTTTTGATAATGTCGTTTAGTGGTGCCAGTAGGTTGCTGCAATTTGGGATGTAAGAATGATAAAAGTTTACCATTCCTAGAAATCTCCTCAACTCTCTTGTGTTTGTCGGCAGTTTGTAGTTTTTTATATTGTTTATTTTGTTTTCTATTGGTTGTGTTCCTTTGTCGTTTAGCGTGTGACCAAGGAAATTTATTTCCGTTTTCATAAATTCGCACTTTTGAGTGTTTATTTTTAGTTTTGCATTGTCTAGCGTTTTGAACACTTTTTCCACGTCCTTTAGATGTGTTTCTTTGTCTGGGCTTGTTATTAGGATGTCGTCCAGATAAGCGATTGTGTTTTTGTTGTTTTTCATTGTTTGATCCATGAATCGTTGGAAAGTTGCTGCGGCATTTCGTAGACCGAAAGGCATTCGGTTGTATTCGAACATGCCGATCGGTGTTGTTATTGCTGTCTTTTTTATGTCCTCTTTTCTAATTGGGATCTGATGATATGCTTTTTGTAGGTCAATTTTTGAAAAATATTTTGCGCCATTTAGTCGATTTATTATGTCTTTTATTATCGGTAATGGATAGCTGTCGGGCTCTGTTATTTTGTTCAGGAGTCTGTAATCGCCACAAGCTCTCCATTCCCCGTTAGCTTTTTGTTTTAACATCAGTGCTGAAGACCGTTCTGAGTTTGAATGTTTTACTATATTATTTTCCAACAGTTCGTTAAATATATTTTTTGTGATTTCTATTTTTTTTGGATCCAGTGGTCTTACTTTTGAGTGGACTGGGTTTCCGTTTGTCAGTATTGCGTGTTCAGTAGTGTGGTTTGAATTTCCATCGAAAGTTACTGGTTCGCAGAGTTTATCGTATTTTGCCAGTAGTGTGACTATTTCTGGTACGTGTTCAATAGTTTTAATTGTTTTGATAGTTGGTGTACTTGTTTGAATCACGCCGATGTCTACTTTCGAAAAGTTTGATGTTGTGTTCCTGGCTGTTTCTTTGTCTGTTTTGTTGTTTTCGACCATTTTCTTGTTTCGACAGTCCACTATTAGGTTGTAATTTGCTAAGAAATCGGCCCCGATTATTGACTGTTGTACTTCTGCGATTGTGAATGGCCAACTGTATTTTTTTGAATTTATTGTGAGTGTTATTGTATATTGGCCAAATGTTTTAATTTTGGAGCCATTGGCAGCGGTTAGTGACTTTTCTGTAGTTTTTGCATTTGTGTATAAGTAGTGTGGTAATAGGGAGATCACGGAACCTGTGTCGATTAGAAAATTTGTATTGTTTGAATGCACCGTGAAAGTATTATTGTTGTCACCAAATGTGGGTGCTATCAATGGTGACATTTTTAGTTTTCCTGCTCTGTTTTGTGGAATTCGCAGGGTTTTATGCATTTATATGCTTTGTCGCCGAATTTGTTATGAAAGTAGCAGTGGTTTTTGTTTAGGAAATCCTTTCTTGAATTTCTTTCTGGGCTGCTATTTCGGTAATTGTTGTATCGATTTGGTGAGTTTGACCGGTTTCTGTCGTGACCGTTTGGGGATTGTCTGTGGCTGTAGTTCTGTCTATTGTTTTCGTTGGGTGGTCGGTCGTAGTTTTGTCTGTTATGATTGTATGATAGTTGGTCTGTGTTGAAATTGTTTCTGTTGAATAGGTCTCTGTTTTCGTTTGGATTGAAATTTTGCCTGTTGTATTTCTCTTTTATTTCGGCTAGTTCCGCTTTTATTTGTCTGTTTTCGACAATTATTTCGTCGAATTTGCTGATCAAAGTGTTTATTAATCGGTTTGTTGTTTCATTTGGTTCTGTGTTTTTGTTGGTTGGTTGGGTGTTGTGATTAGTTTTATTTCTGTTGTAGTTTTGTGTGCTGCATATAGTAGGATAAATTTCTTCATTGATTTTATCTGCTATGTCTGCTAGCGTTTCTACGTCCGAATTGCTACTGGGTGCGAGGATACGTCTTATTTCGGGCGGCATTGCTCGCATGAAAAATTCTTTTACTAATTCGTTTGATCCCGAATTAGTGATGTTTGGTTGGAGGTACTCCAATTTTTGTTTTAGTTGGCGAAGGAAATCTGTTGGTTTATTGTCGCCAAGTTGTGTGTTGTTGAGACATGATTCCAGCATTTGCCTCCTGTTGGTTTTGTTTTTGTTTGTTAGGACGTTGCAAAGCTTGTTGAACGGGTCTTCGCTCTTTGAAATTTCCTCAATTTGGTCAGCTATTTCGTTCAATTTGCTACTTGGGAGTGCAGCGATAATGTTTGAACATAGCGTTTTCGTTGACTTTATTCCCGATAGGGTTAGGGTTAATTTAGCAAATTCAAGCCATTTTTGGGGTGTCCCATTTTCGTCGCTAAAGTAGTTTGGGATGTTTGTTCTTGGGTTAATTACTGAGTTTATGGTGTGTGTATCATCTGTGCTAGTGTTTGGGTTATAGTAGTAATTCGTATTTTCCATCATGTGTGTGTTTTCAGTATTATTGGGAGGTTGTGAAATGTTTGTTGGATTTGTTTGGTTTGATGCCATTAATTGGTTTGTTGATGTTTCTTTTTTTATTGCTTGTTGTGTTACAAAAAATGAGATTGTTCAAGGATATGGCTTACTGTGTTCAGCCAAAAGAGTCACTATCCTTTATACTTCTATAATAAGTATGCTGAAAGGCGTAGTGATTGAAAAAAATCGTCGAATGCGAGTGTCGTGTTGTGTATATTTTTTCTTCTGACACCAGTTGTTATGAAAGTTATAGTTGTTATTATAGTTAATAAATTATTGTTTTTATTGTTATTATTGTTAATTATTGTTAATTTATGTTATTTTGGAGGAGAATTTGAAGAGCCCGAAAGAGTCACCGTTAAAACTTGTAGCGGGACAATCGGGGTGCGTGTTATGTTCAAAATATAAAATTTACAAACAATATAAAGTTATAGATATAATGCAAAACAATAATAAACGTTACAACTTTAAAAATTTATTACAACAAAAAAATAAAACCTCGTATCTATATTGGATATTCGAGAATTATACTTCCAAATATTTTCTTTGATTTTTTCTGTACAATGAACTCTACTTAAAAGTCTTTGGTAAAGAAATGAATTTTCAGTTCTCAAAACAAATGCAAATTATCGTTACCATATTCTATTCGTCATTGATTTTTTAATTTTCAATTTTTTTTTTACTATAGCGATAATTTACTATAGTAAATTATCGCTATATAGTTTATTTTTAAAAATCTGGATTTCCCAGATGGTAATATTTTATATTTTAGTATACACAATTCCTAATTGTGAATACTAAAATATTAACAAAAATAACTGTACATTACAATATGTAATGTTTAAATATTTAAATAAAAGTTAATGTTGTTATTTATAATATTATACTTTAAATATACACTCAAACTAAAATTTATTAACACATTCACATTCATCATCTCCGCATTTCATAACATTTTCAACGATATGATCTATAGAATCGTTATATACACGCGTTATATACTTAATATTTTCAGTTATATAATCCGTAAATTCCTCCTTAGGTTCATCAATAGGTTCATCAATTTCTTGAATGATTTCCTCGTCATCTTCTTGTGTGTTTCCTTCATTAATTTTTTTCTGTTATTTTTTCATCAGTTTCATCAAATTATTATTATTATTATTATTATTATTATTATTATTATTATTATTATTATTATTATTATTTTAGGTAAAGAATTCTACAATAGCAAAGTTAAGCAAATCCTCGATAAACTGAAAATAAATCACTACTCGGTACATTCTCAATACAAAGCTGCCCATGTTGAAAGATTTAATCGAACATTGAGAGATCGATTAAAGAAATTGTTCGTGCATCAAGGTAGTAAAAAATGGGTAAATGCTTTACCGAAAATAATAACAAGCTATAATCATTCATCACATCGAGGACTGAATGGATTGAGACCGGTTGATATTACATCAAAAACATCATTGACTTCTAAAAAATCTGTAAAAATTGCAAAACCTAAATATAAAGTCGGTGACCATGTTAGAATTAGTAAAATTAGTGCATCACCATTTATTAAAAATTTTGATACAAATTGGAGTGATGAAGTCTTTGTAATTTCAAAAATAAATACTAAACAGAATCCTGTAATGTATGTCATCAAAGACAATAATAATAATATTGTACAAGGGAAATTTTATGAGCAGGAAATACAAGTCATTCCTCCTCCAAAAGTATTTAGAATTCAAAAAATATTGAAAACTGAAAAGGTCGGCAAGGATAAACAATACTATGTCAAATGGCATGGTTATCAAAACCCGTCATGGATATCAGCAAAAGACCTAGTAAAGTGAATTTTTATACTATTTTACCGAGCAATAGTTGCCCATTAATTCATCCAGACAATCAAGCCAGTAAATTTATGGTCAATCTCCAGAATCCGATTTCTTTAAATGGTGACTGGGAAGTTGCACTGCAAGATTTTACATTCGTGTACAACACATTCCCATTTTATAGTCAATGTAAGATTGATTTCAAAAAGAATGTTCTGAAAACATGTAGCGGTATCTTTGTCATCAGTAATTATGATAAAACATATCATATTCCGAATCAAATATTAGATTCGCATTGCTATATGTTTTACAAGGATGGATTAAATATCAGTTGTGATTTTAAACCATTTACAATAACATTCGAAACTATTGAAGATGCCAAACGAATGGGTTGCAATAAGTTGAAAAATATTGTTACGGAGACCGAGTGTTTATTACGTTTTTATCTATTTGAAGCAAACAGTATATATATATATATATATATATATATATATATATATATATATATATATATATATATATATATATATATATATATATCAAACGCGTAGCCAGGGGGTGCAAGGGTGCATTTGCACCCATTCTTCCAGACGAAATAATTGAAATGCTAGGTTTTTTTTGTCCGAATAATTGTCTCATGAGACATTTAATTGAGCCAAGAAGCTTCTATTAATTGAATATCGAAGATTGTCCTAATGGAATGACCCAATAAATTTTTCAAGGGACGATACAGTGTAAATAAACAATATTATAGTTAGTGCTAGATAAAATTAGTTTCATATTTCGTAAAGTTGCAGTAAATAGCAACTATATTTTATGTCTTTACTTGCATTGAATTTTAATTTTTAATCGATTTACAGCCATGAAAAAACATCATCAGAGTTCGCTTTCCAAATTTTTTGCTAAGACATCAAAAGTTGATACGGAGGAAAACGATTCCGATCAAAACTTCGAGTTACCGGTGGCCGAAAAAGGAGGGGGGTCTGAACGAAAGGAGGAACGTAGCGCCTTTCAAAGCCAAGAAGCTGATATAGAGTCATATCGGCGGTCACAATTAAATGACTCTGAAAAAATTGATGTTTTGGGCAAGCTTAAAAATCCTCCACCACACTTCAGTTTCCCGGCAGTAATGAAAGGGGCAATTGGTTCAAAACCGTCCACATCAACCGAAACTGGTTTCTTGATGATATTCTCCTTGGCAATCTTTAACATTTTCTGCCTAACCACAGGTTCAGAATTAACCTTTATTGCTTAACCTTTATATACTACTTATTTCTATTAATAGTAATTAATTAAACCTATCTTTTATTTTCAGTAATTCTTTATTATTTTTATTTATACTTTTTCTAATTTTAGTAATTTATAATTATTTTATCAGTCAGAGGGGGATTGCCTCTGACTGGCAGTTTGTTGCATGCTTCTTTTCTATCGCGTCTGTGTGCGCGGTCTGGTTAGACCGATTCTTGTTGGTGTGCACACACAGACGCGAGAAGTAGGTAATTTTTTGGGTGATTGTAATTTTTATGAATTTTGGTAGAAATTAGATTTGATTTTGTCGTTTGTTTTATCGATTGTGGCAAATAAAAAGAGATTATTCCAAGTCGATTATGCATTTAAGGCAATGGCATTAGATGGATTGCTTTCCGTTGGTATTCGAGGCAATAATTGTGGTGTAGTAGTTACACAAAGAAAGGTTCCAGATAAAATTATTGAGAAGAGTTCAGCTACGAGATTGTTTAACATTACTGAAAGTACTGGAGGTGTTATGATTGGTATGATCCCTGATTGTCGATCTCAAGTATGTCGTGCACAAATGGAAGCAGCTCGAGTTACATCTACAATTGGATATGAAATGCCTTGTGACATAATATGTTCTTCTATTGCGGATATTGATCAACTCTATTCCAAATCGGCTGAGAGGCGACCATTAGGTTGTTCAATGATGGCATTATCTTATGATATTAAAATGGACAAACGGTTATTATTCAAAACTGATCCACGTGCCCCTTTGGAGGAGAATAAAATTGTTCTACCATTTCTTGGACTTATTCAATTATTATTATTATTATTATTATTATTATTATTATTATTATTATTATTATTATTATTATTATTATTATTATTATTATTATTATTATTATTATTATTATTATTATTATTATTATTATTATTATTATTATTATTATTATAGTAGATGTGAGCCCGCAAAACCATGAGCCCGCGGGAACAAAGACATATACAACCCCCCTTCCCCCTCCCCCTCCCCCGGGGTAAAATTTTTTTTTAAAAATAAATATATTTTTTTTAAAAGTACATGAACCCGCGGGGGCAAAGACATTTTTTTTTCAAGTTCAAAAAAAATTTTTTTTTAATCATGAGCCCGTGGGGACAAAGACAATTTTTTCAAATTTTAGAATTTTTTGTAATTTTTAGAGTTCCCGCCAACGAAAATTCATCCACGATGGCTCATTTTGAAGCTCATTGCAATACCTTTCGAATGAGATATAGACATCCTTATTATCAATATTATTGGTAAAGATATTATTATTATTATTATTATTATTATTATTATTATTATTATTATTATTATTATTATTATTATTATTATTATTATTATTATTATTATTATTATTATTATTATTATTATTATTATTATTATTATTATTATTATTATTATTATTATTATTATATATATATATATATATATATATTATATATATATATATATATAGTATTAATATATATATATATACTCCGAGTTTATCCGACAAAATATGCTTAAAAAGGTAATGCTCACACTCAACAACTCGCAAGGGTATTATCAAACAAATCAACAAAACATACATTTATTTCAACAATAAAAAAATTTAACAAGGGTTATGTAAATACAAAGTCATTTTATTATTACTATTATTAACATTATTATTATTATTATTACTATTATTATTATTAGTTTTAGCACACACTCATTATACCGATAGAAATATTGTATTCATGTTGTATCAAATCAAAACTCATATTTTTATTTTTATAACCTATCAACCAATCAGATCATATGATATTCCAGTAGTAGTAATATAAATAAAGCAGTATATTAAAAATTATTGTAAAAATGTCTCAATTTATTGAAAATGTTCTCAACGGAATTGTCACCGCGAATATAGTTGACAGCCTCAATTTCCTGGTCAATCGAACTGAACAAATCATTGAAGGTGAACATAAGTAGTAGGATGTGTCACCACTGGCACACCCCCCCCCCCCGGGGGGTGAAAAAAAATTTTTTTTTCAAGGTTAAATTTTAAACAAAGTCATATGACTCATCAAGGTCATTGAAACAAAGACCATGACTCATTCAAGGTCACTGGATGACTCATCAAGGTCATTGGATGACTTATCAAGGTCATTGAAACAAAGACCATGACTCATTCAAGTTCATTGGATCACTCATCAAGGTCATATTTTTTAAGGTAAAGGTCATATTTTTTAAAGGTCAAGGTCATATTTTTTAAGGTCAAGGTCATATTTTAACGTCAAACCTTCACCAAAGGGTATCATTCGAAAGGTATTTGAGAGGTCTATCTAATGGTCCTACCCTCGAAGGTGTATGGTGGGTCCTCGGCCTTCAAAGGGTCAAAAACCTTCGATTTTTTTCAAACTTTATAATATATATATATATATATATCATTCGAAAGGTATTTGAGAGGTCTATCTAATGACTATACCCTCGAAGGTATATGGTGGGTCAATAACCTTCAAAAGGTGTTCAAAATTAAATATTTTTAAAACCATATAATATATATATCATTCGAAAGGACTTTTGATGGTGAGTTCGAAGGTCGAAGGGTTCAAAAATTTTAAAACCATATAATATACATTTCAAACAAAAAGTATTTGAGATGTAAGTATCATGGTCATACTTTCAAAGGTCATATTTTATAAGATGGCGGCTATATAGTTTAATTAAAGATTGCGTGTGTGTATTTTCTTAAAATTAATATTTTGAGAGTACCTTTGCTTGGATTTTATTGATCAAGGGGTCATTTTAAAGGTAATTCAAAGGGGAATCCGTGCGCGCAAATGTTGTCTTAATTTCTTTTAATAAAGTAAAAATAATATTATTATTATTATTATTATTATTATCATTATTATTATTATTATTATTATTATTATTATTATTATTATTATTATTATTATTATTATTATTATTATTATTATTATTATTATTATTATTATTATTATTATTATTAATCTATATACTCCGAGTCTATCCGACAAAATATTTGTCCCCCTATGGGTAATGCTCACAAGGGTACTGGTCATATTCAACATGTCGCAAGGGTATTATTAAACATATCAACAAAACATACATTTATTTAAACAATAAAATAATGTAAAATTAACAAAGGCAAACTAAATATTGATGTACTACTATTCGCAGCATTATTGTTTGAAATTGGTAACGTTGAATTGATTTTCAGATATTCTATTGATCCTTTGATTGTTTGAATTTCTCTTAATAATAATTCGATCTTTTTAACAAATAATCATGCTTCTTATCAATAATTTTCATATTCTTTTTATTTTCAACAATAGAGTTATTGAAAACTTCAAAATGATCAATCAATTTAATTTTAATATTTTGTATATATGCAAATGATAGTTCATAACTGTTTTCTAAATTCTCCTATCTTTGAGATATTCTTTTTTTTTGGATGCTTTGACCATTTTGGTTTGTCGAGAATATATAAAATATCCATCAACTTGGCTGTATTCGGACAAACACATATTGATTTATTAAAAGACTCCACTGTTATTGTTGTATTGTGTGAGCACACACTCGTTATAATAATTAGCAATATGAATATAGTTTTCATGGTGTATCAAATCAAAACCTTTCTTTTACATTATAGTCTATCAACCAATCAAAATCATACGGTATTAGTATAAATAAAACATCATATTTTAAATTATTGTAGAAATGTCTCATTTTATGGAAAATCTTTTAAGCGAACTTATCAACAAGAAGATTATGGAAAGCCTCAGTCTCCTGGTCGATCGGACCGAAAAGATTATAGAAGGAAATCATATTGATTATGAGGATGTGCTCAATTCCGATTGCCTCGAAACGAAAAAATTCTATTTTCATAGGATTTTTAACTGCCTATGTGACGATGAGATGAAGTGGACCCGAATACTAGTAGAGTTCGCTTATATGAAGATTATAATCGAAAAAAGTTTATGGGACTCTGAACATTATTATCAGTGGTCTCAAGAAGTAATACTTTTATAATCTATATTTTATTAATATTTATTTTCTAGATAATCAAGTCAAAGTTTCAACCATGGATTGAAGCCAATGCGGATGGGGCGTACTGAATCAACTCGCCAGAAATGCGAAGGAAATAGATGAACAGAAAATGAAATTTAAAAACTATATAAAACTTGCAACAGGTGTTGCTATTTTGTATGTTTTATTGCGATTTTTAAATAAAAATTAATATAGTTATTTTGTTTGATTTTAAAATAAAATTTTAAATAAATTTACAAACACTAATTAACTAAGATTTATTAATTAACACATTCGCAGTCGTCATCTCCACATTTCATTATATTTTCAACGACATGATCAATACAATCATTCGTAATATTATCTTTAGATTCATCTTTAGGTTCCTCTATAGGTTCCTCTATAGGTTCATCTATAGGTTCATCTATAGGTTCATCTATAGGTTCATAGATTTCCTCATCAATTTCTTGAGTTTCTTCCTCATCATCAAATCCTGTATCTTGACTCTCAACTATCCAGCCGATATTTAAGGCATTTGTAATAGATAATATGTCCTCAATTTTCACACCAGATATTTCTGCTAACTTTTCCAACAAAATGTTGATTACAAATTCTAAATAATAAATAATTCAGTAATTAATTAATCATGTTAACCTTTTTCTGCAGTCATTTTCATCACTTTAAAACTATATTATAAGTTTGTTTATAGATTTTCTTTGTTAAATTTGCATGTCATTTGCATTTATGTTGCAATTAATAAAGAGAAAAAACAAATATGACTAATACATTTATTAAATATAACAGTAAAATATTTGTGAAAGTCTAGCAGACATAATTTTCCAAATAGGAGAATATACATCATTATTATCAACTTTATATCCCTGGATTGCAATTGTTATATACCAATTTTCATTTTCTTTGAAACTGATTTCATCAAAAGCATCATAATATCTTGCATATCTATTGTTGAACCATGCATGTTGATTACACGATAGATTCGAATCTATCCGTTTAAAAACATCATCAATAGTTTTGACATCAATCATTGAAAGCGTGCCGGATAAGAATTGAAATTTAGTTGGAATTAGCTTGACTGGTGCAACCAATTTCATATTGATTTCTTCTTTCAAAAAATACATTTTGTAGTTGTGGAACATTTGAACTGGTTGTACCATTTCTTTAGGTTTTTCGGTGCATGAAATTTTCTTGGTCATAGTGAATAATGATTAAATTGAAATGTTACAGGGTTTTTATACTTTTGACTCATGCCTATCAACCAATCAGATTATAGCATGTCTTTGTTTAAATTTGCATGTCATTTGCATTAATGCTGCATTTATGTTCTATTAATGTGACATATTATTATTATTAATGTTTTATTATTACTATTATTATTACTATTATTACTATTTATATTATTTCTATTATTATTATTTCTATTTCTATTATTATTACTATTTATATTATTATTATTATTATTATTATTATTAATATTATTATTATTACTATTATTATTACTATTTCTATTATCATTATTATTACTATTTATATTATTATTACTATTATTATTTATATTATTACTATTATTATTACTATTTCAAATATAAAAACGCAATAGAACAAAAATACATTTATTAATATTTATCAACAATCCGGGAGTAGTGAAACCTTCTCAGAGTTTTCACTAACTCCCATTCGACATATCGCCGATATCGATCGGCACAACATGAACATCCGAACATACATTGATTCTCCGGCTCCATTTCTTTCATGGTTCTATTAATCTTGATATCCCATAAAAATTGATGGAATACCTCCATGATTCTAATTTGAGTGGAATAGAATATGAGATCCGGAATGATTTCTGGTTCTCTGTCCTTGATTATTTCCGCAATTTGAGGATAATAATATTTTATCCTATTCAGCATTACTTCTAAATATTTTTCTAAAATAATAAATATAAAAAATGTCAAAATAAAAATTTTAAATTTACCATAGTCGTCAATATCTTTCATTAAATTTGCTGCGCTTGGTATTTTGTACATGTTGTTGAATAAATGAATCCTAAACAAAAAACCGTTTGTTTAAATCAATCAATAACCAATTAGAAATTAACCAATTAGAAATCGACCAATGAAATTATCTCATTTCGAACATTGTCAACAAATTCTCTATACTCCAAATTTCTCAACCCCAACATGACAACCTTTCCACTAGCAAACACGTTGACACATATAGGGTTATATTTTAATAGTCTTAGTGCCGGAAACAATTCCGGTTCAAACATACAATCACATTTTTTCGACATGTTATATAGATTGATACTATGTCCCATATCCATAGTATTGGTAATTGATTGGATTTTAATATTATTTATTCGATATTGTAATTTATTAATATCCAAGGGTTTCTTACATCCCGTGATTCTACATTTACCAGTCTTGAAAAATATTATCGGGTATTTCCCGCTTCTATCGATAATTTGCTGGGGTTTCCCTGTTGGGAACCTCATATTCGATACATCAAAATTTCCTCGATAATTTATATTTGCTAACAATATTAAATCATTTATGAAAGTTACTCTTTATATACAAATTGAGCACGAGTTCATTAAATCATCGAATATAAACAAATACATATATATTTATATTTTTATAAAATATGAAATGGAATTAAGAACTGATGCAGTATACCAAATCGTTGGTCCGAGTGGTAGTGGAAAAACATTATTTGTTTGCAAATTACTAAAATCAAATTTATTCAAATCAAAATTCAACAGGATTTATTTATTTATTGCTGATGAAGAACATGCATTGACGCAATCAAGTTTCTGTAAATTAAAAAACATGAAAATAGTAAAGGGATTTGATAAAAACTGGTCCAGCCGATTAAAGAAAGGTGATGTCATCATTATCGATGATTTGTACCAAGAAGCTAATAAAGAAAAAGATTTTAATAATTTATTCATTAAAATCAGCAGATATGTCGGTGTAACAGTAATTTTCATAACACAAAATCTATTTCATCAAGGGGGTGCACATCGTACACGTAATTTAAATGTACAATATTTAGTTATTTTCAAGAATCCTAGAGATGCAACAGTGATTGATTTTCTTGCACGTCAAGCATACCCTAACAATCGTAATTTTCTTATCAGTGCATTTCAAGATGCTACAAAATACCTCATGGATATATATTTCTTGATTTCACACAACAATGTTCCGATGATTTACGAGTAAAAACAGATATTTTCAACCCAAAAGGTTTCATGGTTTATAAACAAAGTTGAAAACCTCTATGAATAATGATGTTTTTAAAAGCAAGGGTGAAATATTTTAGGAAATTAAGAAAAAGTATTAAAAAGAGTATTAAAGTTCCAAACGTTCCACCAACAACTAGTTATACACCATCTAAAAAACTTGCTACTGAAAATTTTGCTGCAATGAATCTTATTTCGAAAAATCCTAAACCTAAACGTAAAACCAGTAAACGTAAAATCAGTAAAAAAGTAGTTAAAAATCATCGCAGTTTTCCATTTTTTAATGCATTGTTAAAGGCCCCGAGTATGAAAAGAATTAATATATTGCAATCATTTCCAAATTTTGTTGTCGATGATTTACTCAATATTATACTTAAAGTAGTCAAGATTAAAATCAGTAAATCTAAAAAGCATTTATTGAGCAAATATAGGAAACCTTTGCTATCATTAGAAAATAATAAAAATCGTAAGCAAATGAGGAAAATTATATATAAACAACAAGGAGGATTTATTGGTGCATTGATACCTCTGGCATTATCATTAATAGGTGGAATTGTAGGAAATCAGTCATAAATCAGACATAACACAATCATAAACAATGGGTGCTAATCCTTCATTGCCCGACATTAAATTTAAATTTAAATCTTCTTGCTGTAATGGAGAAGATATGGACAAACCCAGAAGACGAGGCAGGTTTCGGTGGAGTGGCAAAATTTAAGAAAAGAGTTCCGAATTCGAAAAAAGAAACCCAGAAGTGGTTATCAAATCAGCTCGCGTACAGTTTGAACAAACCGATGCGAAAAAGATATCCGACAAGAACATATAAAACATTTGGTATTGACGATTTATGGCAAATGGATTTGATGGAGATGATACCGTATAAGTAGCTATTTACAATAATAATAATGAGTAGTATAAAATATTTTTTTTCATTCCATATATATATAATAGAAATAATTTTCAAATTGCTTAAGAATGCAAGAAATTGAATTTTTAATAAATATTTATTATGTCAAACTGTTCATTTATTTTATGATTTGTCAACGGGCGCCTTAGGCGCCTTGCAATTAACTAGTTAATAATAATACAAATAGAAAACGGTCTGCTGTAAATATCGCACAATGTATCCCAGCTAAAATTCGGAAGGTTGATACTATCATAATAAGTGATGATGAAGAATTTTTAATTAATCAAATAGGAGGGTCTATTGATATAAATTATGAGCCCGAAATAGAAATTGATTTGAGAGGATCTCGTAAAAATATTCGTTTCGATTTGGAACACAAGAACTTAGTTCAAATCGCCCTCACCGATAAAATTATTAATAAGCTCAACCGAGAAATTGAAAAGATGGGGTCTGTTAAAGTACAGTTTACAGTACTTATTCAATTTGAAAAAGATGGGGAAATTAAAGATAATTTCTTTTCAAATAGTGCGAGTGTTTTTTCCGAAAATTTTCTTATCGATGGTGTGAGTCGATTAAATGAGAAAATTGAAAAATTTACTTATTTAGGTAGTGGATGGCGAGTAGTAAGGATTAAGGAAATTGATTTTATTTTGACCGCATTTTACCCTATAAGTCGATTATCTGGCCATAGTTTTATACCTACACCAGCGGCATTGGTTAAAAAGCAAGCAATTGTAAACGTAAGAAACAATGATCATGCTTGTTTTATATATAGTGTTTTATCATTATTAAAGCGTAAAGTAATTTTCCGGCATAGGGAGCGTGTTACTAGTTATACTAATTACCTAGAAGAACTAAATTATGACCCTATTAAGGATTGCCCAATGAGGCTATGTAATATTCCTAAGTTTGAACGAAAAAACGATGATTTAAAACTGGCCATCAATGTTTTCGAGTATAGGCCTACCCCATCTAAGAGTAACAATAATGATAAAGATTATGTACCCCATCATCCTCACCTAAATATAATTCACCGTTCCAAAGTCACTTGCGGTAATCCGATTAATCTTTTACTATTACAGGACGGTAACAATTATCATTATACAGCCATTTTTTAATTTAAGTAAATTAATGAATTGTCATTCGAGTAGCGCATGCAATACCAGAATTCAGGTTAACTGGTGCCCCCATTGTCTAAAGGGCTTTAGACTAGATAATACTTTTGAGGCACATGTTGCATTGTGTATAAAAAATCAAATAGGAACTACTTTGTACACGCTCCCTAAAAATAATAATTTAAAATTTAAAAACTTTGCAAAAATGATTACCCCACGTTTGTAATTTATGCGGACTTTGAGGCCATTTTGCCTAGGGATATTAAACATCACCAGATACATATGCCGATTACATCAGGCCTATTATTAATAAATAATTACACAAACACAAAATCGTATTTTAATTTTGTCGGAATAGGCTGTGTTTTAGATTTTTTGAAAAAAGTGGAAGAAATTGCTGTCACGATTGTCCTGCCATATTATGATATTCATGGTAGAAAACCAATGCAGACTCTGTCTTTCAATGAGGAACGGGAGTTCAATGCTTGTAGGACCTGTTATCTTTGTAAAAGGTTCATAAGAGATCAAGTTAGGGATCATTGTCATTTCTCAGGTAAGTATCTCGGTGCTGCTTGTAGGAAATGCAATATTTCTAGACGAATCCAGAAGCTATTACCTATTATTTTCTATAATTTGAGGGGATATGATCTCCATCATATTTTGAAACATGGTTTGAATGATTTTCCATCTTGGAAATTAGATATCATTCCAACCACTACCGAAAAATTTATTTCACTTATCGTTCATATTGACAATTTGGCTGTTCGTTTCATCGACAGCATGTAATTTGTCAATTCTTCGTTAGCAAAGGCTGTTAGTACACTTTCTAATTTACCACTGACTTCGTCTGTTTTCGAGGGTATAATTGTGAGAGCAAAGGGTATCTTTCCTTACGACTTTGCCACATCGCTTGAGGTCCTACAAACAACTTATGAATTACCTCCAATTTGGGGTTCAGTATCAGATGATGAATATGCTACTGCCCAAGAAATTTGGACTCAGCAAAATTGCGAGACAATGTTAGATTACATGTTAATCTACTTAAAATTAGACGTGTTCCTCCTTGCGGATTATTTTTAACAATTTCGTGCAAAGGCCATTGCATATAATGGTCTTGAGCCTCTTAATTTATATGGCATTCCCGGTATGTCATGGGCCTCTGCGCTTATGACATTAACGGAACCTATAGAACTTTTGCAGGACATGGAAATGTTTAATTTCTATGAGGGAGGAATACGGGGTGGATTTACATTCGTAAACAAGCATTATGTCGCGAGTTCTGAGGATACTGAACTCTTGTATATAGATATCAATAACTTGTATGGCTGGGCTCTTAGCCAAAATCTTCCGTATGGTGACTTTGTTTGGGTGCATGAGAATCTGAATGATGTGCTGAGTGAATGTATGAATGAAAATATTGAAATCCTTCCATATGGCTATACTATGGAGGTTGATATCGATATTCCTGAGTGTATGCATGATTATTTGAATGATTTTCCGCTTGCTCCTGAGAAAATGTGCCCGCCTGGTTCGAAAGTTGAGAAGTTGATGCTCACGCATTTGCCAAAGAAGAACCATGTTCTTCATTGGAGGCTTCTCAAGCTTTATTTGTCTCTTGGTGCCAAAGTTGTACATATCCATAGGTCTATAAAATTCAAGCAAGCACCGATTTTTAAAAATTATATAAATAAAAATACACAACTAAGAGCTGAAGCAAGCAGTGAACTGTACAGAGATTTATTCAAATTGTATAATAATAGTCTTTACGGTAAATCAGTAGAGAATTTAAAAAAACGGATGAATTTGAGGCTATGCAATTCATCAGCAAAGATGATTGTATACGCCTCTAAACCAACTTTTAAAAAATCAATTAAAATAGCAGATGATTTGATTGCGGTTCATCTGAATAAAGATTCAATATGTTTAGACAGGCCTAGCTACATAGGTCAATCAGTGCTAGACCAGTCTAAATTGCGGATGTATGAACTGCAATATCATGAATTGGCCAAATATAGGACAGAGTTTAATTGTGAAATAAATATCGTTGCCGGCGACACTGATTCGTTTTTCCTTGAGGTTAGGCACTGTAAGCTAGACACTCTTTTGCCGGCAATGATACGTGACAATCTTTTAGATACCTCCAATTATGACCCCGCACATCCATTATACTCGAGAAACCTAGATTCTGTGATAGGTAAATTTAAAGACGTAAGCAAAGGTCTCGGGTATAAGGAATGGGTTTTCTTAAGGCCCAAGTGCTATAGCTTGTTAGGAGAGAAAGATAGTCTGAAAGCTAAGGGTGTGAAATTAGTCGGAACAGAGATTGGGCACCAGTCATATTTAGAATGCTACAACACCAACGTAGTGTTTTCAGTGCCACAGACTAGGATAGGGACGCGGAACCACCAACTATACACTTTTAAAAATAGTAAAATCGCGTTGTCAAACAACGATGACAAGCGATTATGGGTGGGGGAAAATACTAGTGTCGCGTTTGGGCATTATAGGGGGGTTGGTGCTGTAGATAATGACCAATTTTTTGAATAAGTCGGGCCGCTATTTGGAGGTTTAAGTCCGAGCTTTGATGACGATGATTGGACCGATTCAGATGCAAATACAGAAATTGAAAATAATAATATTGAGTATGACGTCGATATCGACGATATTTTATTAAGTGATGAATAAATCTTTTTAAAAATTTATTTTAGCGTTCTATTTTATATTATTGAAAACTCGTTATAGTTTTCATTGCTCATTTCATCATTAGATACTTTTTATAATTTACAATAATATTAAACTCTATAAGTATCTAATAATGGAAAGAGTAATTATGGTTTAAAACTTTTTAATATTTATTGAAAATGTATGTTGCAGTCAGCATGCAAATACATATGTATCGATAGTAGTACTAATAATAATAATAATAATAATAATAATAATAATAATAATAATAATAATAATAATAATAATAATAATAATAATAATAATAATAATAATAATAATATTAATAATAATAATAATAATAATAATAATAATAATAATAATAATAATAATAATAATAATAGTTTTGCCAATAATAATGATAATAAGGATGTCTATATCTCATTCGAAAGGTATTGCAATGAGCTTCAAAATGAGCCATCGAATATTAATTTTCGTTGGTGGGAACTCTGTAAATTTAAATTTAAAAATATGACTTTGAAAAAAAAATTTGACCTTAAAAAAAAATTTGACCTTGAAAAAAAAATGTCTTTGTCCCCGCGGGCTCATGTTTTTAAAGAAAAAAAAATTTGACATTGAAAAATAATATTTTGAAAAAACAATAATATCTTTACCAATAATATTGATAATAAGGATGTCTTTACCTCATTCGAAAGGTCTTGCAGTGGGCTTCAAAATCAGTCATCGTTTAATTAATTCCATTGGCGGGAACTATGGAAAAATTGTCTTTGTCCCCGCGGCTTACATCTCTCTACTTATTATTATTATTATTATTATTATTATTATTATTATTATTATTATTATTATTATTATTATTATTATTATTATTATTATTATTATTATTATTATTATTATTATTATTATTATTATTATTATTATTATTATTATTATTATTATTATTATTATGATTATAATTATAATTATTTTTATTAATATTAATATTATTTTTATTGTGATTAATATAATTTTTTTAATATTATTATTATTATTATTTTTATCATTATTTAAATTTCATCTAAATTTGCCTTTGAAAATTATTTCATAAAAATTTTCATTAAAAATTTTAATTTTTCAGAAGCTGTTGGTTTTTCAAACTTTTTGTTAATATATTTTAATTTAAAATTTTGAACCTATAATTTACTTAATTATTCTTAATTTACCTCTTTATCCTTGTATTACTTTATTTAAAATTTTTTACCATTATTTACTTAGCAACAAATATATAACCCTTATTTACATATTTAACCAATAATTTCATGTAGTGAATGATTAATTGACAATGATTTGCATCTTAAATTACTATTGAAAAATAATACATAAAAATTTTCATCTAAAATTAACATTGAAAAATATTTCATAAAAATTTTTATCTAAAATTAACATTGAAAAATATTTCATAAAAATTTTTATCTAAAATTAACATTGAAAAATATTTCATAAAAATTTCTATTAAAAATTATCTTAAAAAATATTCGTTAAAAATTTTCATTTAAAATTTTCAATTCTCAATCACCAACTATTATTCCAACTTATTGTTAATAAATTTAAAAATCTAACTTTTATTTACTTATTACATTACTTTAATTTAAAAATTATTACTTTAATTTACTTATTTAACTTTAATTTAAAATTTTTGACCATTGATTACTTAATTTTAAAATTTGGACCTTAATTAACTTTAATTTTTTAGAACCTTAATTTAGTTATTTGAACCATTATTTACTTTAATTTAAAAATTTGGACCTTAATTAACTTATTTCAACCCATTAATTACTTTAATTTAATTTTTTAGGATCTTAATTTACTAATTTGAACCTTAATTTACTTTAATACAAAATTTGAACTTTAATTAACTTTAATTTAAAATTTTAGACCATAATTCAATTTTTAGGCCTATAATTGACTATAATTCAAAAATCTGAACCTTAATTTACTTTAATTTAATTTTTTGGACCATAATTTACTTATTTGAACCCATTGATTACTTTAATTTAATTTTTAGAACCATCATTTACTTTATTTGAAAAATCTGAGCCCATAATTTACTGTAATTCAATTTTTAGACCCATAATTTGCTTTAATTTAAAATTTTACTATACTTTTTTAATGTAGACCACCTTTTCTATTGAAATTCTCAGGACCATCGAGACCCCATCACTATAGTCTGAATAATCTATGCTTTTTTAGTGATAGCCGGATTTTGTATTGAAATTCTCAGGACCAAGGAGACCCACCCAAATAATACTTATCTTTGGCTTGTTTATTGAAAAATAATTTTTCTATTGAAAATCCCAGAAAAAAAAATCATTGGGCATTACGGTAGCAATTATGTAATCAAAAAAAAGCAAAAAATGTCTACGGCAAAAATTATGCAATCAAAAGTTGCAACATTTTTTACCCCCCCATAACTACCTACTTTGCTAATTTAGTTGTTTTGCTTTACCTATTTGTGGCGACATAAGTCTAACCTTATCTTCCACTTTAAAATTATGAGGTTTGCTATTTTTATCGTAATCTGCCTTATACTGTTCTTGTCTAAATTTAACCTTTAAATTTGCAACTTTATATACCTCTTGTAGTCTCTTTTGCATTAATGTTACATAATCTGGCGCATCTAGATATTGTGAGACTCGAGGCTCAAAAATTGTATCGATCGGTGTCGCAGGCTCTCTTAAGAATAACTGTCTTTTAAAATCTGGGTATCTTAGTATCGGTGTTGTTATTAATTTTTCTTTTAGTTGATCAAAAGCTTTTTGATGTTCATCTTTCCATTTCTTTTGTGGCTTGTTAATTTTATCATTAATCTCCTGACCTATTAATACTTCTTTACTCTCTCCCTTTGTTTTAACTCCTTTAGTTAATTCAATCAGTGGTGCTGCTATTTTTGCATAATCTTGTATACATTTACGATAATATTCTGTAAGACCTAAGAATCCCTGTACTTGTTGTAATGTTTTTGGAATTGAACATTTTTAACCACTTCGATTTTATCGGGATTGGGTATTATACCATCTACTGTACCTATATGTCTAAAGAATAATGCTGACGGTTCTGCCCATTTACATTTAGTGGGTTTTATTTTAATTCTCGCTTTTCTCAATCTTTGTACTACATTTGCTATGTCTTTTAAATGTTCCTCAAATGTTTTTGATGATATTAATATGTCATCCATATATACTGCGCAATGTTGTACATCTACTAATACTGTATTCATTAGACGTTGGAATGTTGCTGGCGCATTAGTTAACCCAAAAGGTAATCTCGTATATTCATATAAACCGTACCTCAATCACAAAAGCAGTTTTTTCCGCATCCCCATCTTCCATTTGAATTTGCATCTAGCCTTTATTTGCATCTATTACTGTGAAGTACTTAGTATCGCTAAGTTTATCATATTGTTCTTGTGCTCTCGGGAATGGGTAAGAATCTTTTACTGTTACATCATTTAATTTACGATAATCAATACACATTCGAATTTCCCCGTCATTCTTTCTAACTAGCACAATAGGTGATGCCCATTGCGAAAACTTTGTTTTATTACGCCTAGTCTCTGTTAATTCTCTAATTTGTCGCTTTATTTCCTCCCTCAGTTTATATGATACACTATAAAGTCTCTGTTTTATTGGTCTAGCATTCCCTGTATCGATCACATGTTTGATAATATCAGTATCTCCTAAGTCGAATTCGTGTTTTGCAAAAACATCACTATATTCATCAAGTAATAATTGTAGTTGTTATTGTTGTTTCGTTTAGATAATTATTATTTATTCTAATTTTATCATAAAATTTAATATTGTTTGCTCTACTCTGTTCGACCAGTTGTTCACTGACATCTCTCGTCATCGACATCTCGCATATTTCGAATGTTTGCTCTAATTAACCTTTGAACAATTTTCCCAATTTTGTATCTATGAATTTTTACTTTATTCCTTTCGTAATTCGCAATTCTTATTGGAATTATCCCATTGTTTAGAACTGCACTCGTCTGTTAACATTACATTATGATTTCATGTTATTGCCGTTTCAGGCTCGAAAATGAAAGTGTCCTCACTTTTAACCTTAACCTTTACTGGAATTATATGATCACTTTGATATTCTAGTTCGAATGCTTCTAACGCAATTACCTCAGTAAATCTTGCGTCTTGATATATTGCTTTCAGTTTGACTGTACTATTCGTTAAATCGATTACACAGTTTTTTAACTTTTTGAGTATGTCTATCCCTAGGACATCTGCTACTACCTTGAAGACATATTCAACAACTTGATCTGAGAAATTCAGTTAATTCAATATCGCCTTTTAATGGTATAGAATGTGATGATAGTGAGATTACTCTATCTCTTGTACTCACAATTTTTTTCTTTTGATTTTCGGTTAACTGGTCTTCCCGAATCATAGAAGCTGCTGCCCCTGTATCACATAGTGCCTTTATTATTATATTATTTATCACTATTTGCAGTTTAGGCCTTGCCTCATTTAACCCTATTAGTATATCGTCGAGCTCTAATCCGTAACCATACGTTTTCCTTGGAACGCAATGACAATTACCATTTTCACCTGGGATTCTAATTTCAATATTATTTCTCAATTCTGTCAATTGTTCTCTTTGACTATCATATAACCCAATATGTAGTTGCTCAATATTATCTGATCTGTTTGGATCGTCATCTTTCTCATTGGTGATCATTATTTCACCCTCTTCTCTTCGACTTTTCATCCATTTGATTTCTTTGTCGTGCTTCGCAGTGATTAAATATTTGGCTATGAATGGACATAACCATGCCATCATTTTATATGAATTACCAAAAACTTGTCTAAATTGTCTTAACGAAACTAATGATGAGCAAATCATTTTCAATAGTGCTACTGTATAATATATCACTAATATAGTGGAAAACGTATTTCCGAGAATCGCGAAATATCCCCATATACTGTATAACACTCTTACACAAATTTCTTGAAGTGCTCTTTTGATAATAATACATCAAAGTTATAATTCCCTCCATAACTATTCTCGATGATTTTGTTTACCATAATTGAAAGAACTTTTCTTTTTCATGAAGGAATAACATATGTTTTCTGGCGCTCTCTATCGCCTCTCTCATATATATCCCATTGTTATCCATTTCGTTAACTTCCTGAAATTCTAACTTTTTCTCAAGTTCAGTTAATTCTAGTTTTTGTGGTTTAGTCGCTTCTTTTCTATCTGACATTGTAATCCACATATCATCATTTATTTTGTATAACGGATCTAATAGATTAGTACATTTATCAATTTTTCTCGGAACATAGTCTTTATCTGTTAATATCCTTTTTATTGGTTGGAGGTATACCGTTTATCCTTTGTACACTACTGGTAATTCGTTTGTACACTTGTTGTTTGTTGCTAAAAATACGCTGACCGGTTTGCACTGAAATGTTTGTATCACTTCTCCGACGACTCTTGAAAATGTCCCTTTCTCTGCAAATAAAATTGGTGTCATTAAATCTGGATTTGTGACTGCAACCGCCATATTTGTTCTTAATATCTCTCTATTAAGTTTACAATCATTTGCGATAGTTGCTTGGTATACGTTGTCCAATTGTACTAACTGATGATGATAAAAATAGTCGATTTTATTATTAAAATATGACGCTAGTTTGACATCGAATTTATCCATTTTCGATTTTGCCTCTTTAATTTCACTTCCGCTGATATAAATTCCTTCATATTTTGTTTGTATGACTGTCTTGCCACATTTAATACTTTCACCTTTTCCCACAAATCTCATCGCTTCTGTTTCAGAATCTGACATGTATATCGTTGGTGTCTCTCTCTTGAATTATCGTTGCTCGTCGTTTTTGTTCTTTGATGTCTTTGGATTCTACATCCGTGAACTGTTTACCTCGTATTGTTCTGAACTTTAGTGTCTTTAGTTTAGTTAGATGGCATTTGTATTTGTTTACTTTGTATATGATCATTGACTCGCCTGTATCACGGCTTGTCTCATCTAATGTACAGAACTTGTATGTCATCATGTTCTTTGATGAACTATCAAATGACGCCTTTGAATATCCTTAATTCAATATAATATTGTCGTCTTACTACAATATTGTCTGCCATATGCCCCATATTTTATACGCTCCTCCTTCACAATATCCTCCCGTTGATGACCATCCAACGACATTTACTAATTGCCTTACTCGTGCTCCCACCTGAGTATTTAACTCGAATCCATCCGGCGTTTTTATCTTTTTTGCTTTAAATGCATTTCCACATTCGCTTGGCGATATTATTATTGCTTCTGGTGCCCATGTTGGAGTTAATATTGTTCTTGCCACCTTATTACACGCAAAACTTTCCTTTGAATATTTAACGATACATTCTCCTGCTTCAGTGTGGATGAAGTCAGACTCTTGATATATGTGAACAATCTTTGGATCTGCCACAATTAATTTTGTTGGATTAGCCTCTGGGCAATTTTCTACATCTAGTAATGAATATTTCTGTCCCCACTTGGGATTCTGACAGTCATACGCTATGATCGCATTATTCCCTTTTATCAGATCTAACAATAACGTTATTACTATAATTGCTATTGACATTGTCGACTTTCTCTCTTTTTGACTTGGTCTCATAGTTGTTTTATTTACTAGAATTTTTTCTGTCTCCTCAGTATCATCTACTTCTACATTAATATTATCTTTTATGCTTTCCTTAGCACTTTCAATTAGGCTCTCATCATACAGTATTTTCCATCCTCCCTTTAATTTTATCCATGGCATAGCATCTATCTTTAGTTTATTATATATCATTTTAGCAATATTTTCTATTTGATTCTTTGGATTCATTCGCTAAAGTTTCTTGTATCTTGCTATTAAATATGCCATCGTCGCAATCACTTTATCCCTATTAACTCCTGTTGTAAATAATATCTTTAACACTGTCTCTTCATTCACTTCCTCTGCACTCAATTCTCTAATCTCTTTCTCCATTAATTTAAACTTTTTAACTATATTTTCTATTAACGCTGATGGTTTTGCTTCTGGAACTCGTCTCATATTCATTGCTTTAATTAACTCCGTTATCATATTTACATATTTATCATTATCCTGACTTTTTGGAACTTCATGTCTCATATTATTTGCAATATCTCTTAAACGCTCTGCTGCTTTTAGTCATCTGACTTTTCGGCTATTTCAGATTTTCGAGGCCTTCCTCTACCTCGTCTCATCGTTTCTGCATCCTGCATATTTGCTTGTTTAGCAATTTTTTCTATTGTTTCATGTAAATTATCATATTTAGTATCGAGGGATTTAAAGATTTCATCACTAACTGTTGGTGACTTTATTGCCCTTTTGAAGAAGCATCCCACAATCTAAATAATTTATCATAATCATTTTCCTCGTTTATACTTAATTCTACTGATGGATATAATGTATCAATTTCATTACTTTCTTAACTCTCTATTACGGCAGATATAATATTATTATCAATGGCGTTTACCCCATAGTCGATTATATATCCATTATTCATCATTTCTACACCGTTAAAATACAACTTCACTTTATCATTATCTCTCAATTTTTCGGGCCAACTAACTCTGGCCATCGGTTTCACTTTAGTCACTTTTGTGCAAACGTGCACCCCTGTACTACGCGTAAGTGTTCTCAAAAGCTCCTTTGCCTCAATTGTTATATTCAATGACTCATGCAATTTCTGATTTTTTCTCACAAATTCACCATAACATTTTATCATTTCTTTCAATTATATCTCTAATTTAAATACTCGTGTCATATTTTGTCTCTACCATTAGTGGTATCAATTTTCTCAAACATTTTAAGTCAATTCCTTCGACTTGAACTTTATTTATTATACGCAATGTTTCGTTATCATCATAAGGCCATTTTTCTAATGTCTCTTTTAATTCCTCTTTTAAATCTTTACATCTATTTGCTTCTGCAAGAAATTTCTCATCCGCCTCTCTTGCCTCTCGAAACTCCTCATTATCTAAATCTATATCATTTGTAAAACACTGAAACTCATTCAACGACATTTCTAGTTTCCTCTCAATAAGTCTCCCATATTGAGTTTTAAATTCTTTTAATTCCTCTCTCAAACTGTTTATTTCATCATTAACTGATATCAGCTCAGCACTATTAACACTAGGACGGCCGGAAATATTTTATACCTTGGAAGGCCAAACCGGTCAATTTGACCGGTGCACATATGCTCCTTATTTTGACTCACCCCTGAGCGCTTGGCGCTTGATAGTCTCTGAGGGAATGCTGAAGTTAATTCAAAAATACACAATTATGAAAGGAAAAGAAGCTTCGTCAGACTGGTGTATCAGTCTACAAGAATTAGATGCTTTTCTTGGATTGCTGTATCTCCGTGGTGTGTTAGGCTCTCGCCGACATTCTATCAATTCAATCTGGTCATCTCAATTTGGATCTCCTTACTTCAGAGAAGTCATGTCTCGGAACCGTTTCCGTGAGATACTGCGCTTTCTTCGTTTTGATGAACAATGTTCTCGACGTCAAAGAGTAGAACAAGATAAATATGCCCATTTTCGTGAAATATTTGACTTGTTTGTTTCAAACTGTCTTCAAGTTTATACTCCTAATCCCTTCCTTACTGTCGACGAGCAACTTTTGCCGCTAAAAAATAGGTGTTGCTTCATCCAATTTATGCCAAATAAGCCTGATAAATTCGGTATCAAATACTGGATTCTCAGTGATGTCAAAACCAAATTTGTCATCAATCAAATGCCATATTTAGGGGCTCACGATAGAACGAACTCTGTGGATTACGGCTGGGTGATTTTGTAGTCAGGAAACTAATGGAGCCATTTTTCAATAAAGGATACAATGTCTGCACTGACAATTTCTTTACAAGTCTCTCACTAGCTGAACATCTCCTTGTAAATCGAACAACATTGGTTGGTACTGTAAGATTAAATTCACGCTTTTTATCATCCGCTCACTTGGAGAAAAAGCCTCTTTTTGAATCGACTCATTTATCGTGTCAAAACACTGTCACTGTTTCCTATCAAGGCAAATCGGACAAGAAAGTCATTGTCATGTCAACATTCCATTCTACTGCTAGTGTGAGATCTGACGAAAAGAGAAAGCCTGAAATGATACACTTTTATAACAAAAATAAGACAGCTGTAGATACCATGGATAGCATGTTGCGTTTATACAGCAGTAAAGCCGCAACAGCAAGATGGCCAGTCGCTACTTTCTATGATTTGCTTGATAAAGCAGCTCTCAACGCTCATGTTATTTTCAAAGATGCTACGGGATCAACTATAAAAAGAAGGGATTTTATTTTTGAATTAGCTACATCTCTTTGTGAGGAGTTCAAAAGCCGTCGAACAGCAAGTCCCATCTCTGGTGAACTCTGTTCTGAACAACCAAAATTAAAGAAGCGAAAAACTTGTTCTGCTCCTCATTGTCATAACAAATCCGGAGCTATATGCCATGTATGTAGTAAAGTTTACTGTGGAAAACATTCCCAAATGACTGTTAAATGCTTCGGTTGTGTGTAAATTATATTTGGTTTTATATTTTCTAGTATGTAAGATGATTATGTGTGACTTTCTTGTGTGTTTCAAGATACCGGTCAAATTGACCGGTTCGGCCTTCCATGGGGATGGCCTCATTATCTCAGTCGTGACAAATGCTATAATTGAAGCTTTGATATGCACAACAAGTTCACTAAAAATGAATAATTGTCACAAAATATGAGACGTTAATTCCTCTTTCGTTTTCTCACAAAATAAAAATGAAATTGCTTAACGGTCAAAATGACCGCTCTGGCCGTCCTAGTGTTAATCTGTTTTACCTCAGGCTCATTTTTAAATCTCACTCTATTAGGCGATTCGCTTCGCGCATTATTACATACTTTAGCTCAGTGGCCATATTTTTGGCAATTATAACAATTAATTTGTCCATTAAAATTTATTTTATCTCTTCCACCATTATTGCAAGGAATTAGTAAACCCCTATATAAAATTATTATGGTTAAATGGTAGAAGTGAGATCAGTTAGTAGAAATAATTATTTCTGTTAAATTTTTATATTTAAATTCTATATTAAATTATATCAGTAACCGACAATTCGAATACTGGACATGCTAGAACACTGGTCATATTAGTCGAGAATGCCAAATGAAAAAGAAAATGACGTGTTTTGCATGCGGAGTTGAAGGCCACGTACGGCGAGAATGTTCAACGATTCAATGCCAGAGATGTCACTTACGTGGACACAAGGAGATTGACTGCTATACAAATTTGGAAAGAAGGAAGTTTCAAACTAATTCAAACATGAGAAACAATAATTATTATGCCCATCGAACCACAAGCTATCAATTTGGAGGTTCTTCCTTAGAAAATGAACCCTTAATCACAATAAATTTAAATGGCGCTATCAAGACTTTACGTTTTGATGTATCAGATGCGCAATCAATTAAAATAATTTTAACAGATAAAATCAAAACTAAATTAATAAAAGAAATTAATAAAATGGGGAGGTCAAAATTAAATTTGCGATATTAATTCGATTTGAAAAAGATGGTGAAATCCGTGACAATTACTTTTCTAATAATGCAACGATATTTTCTGATGACTTTTTAAACGAAGGGATTCATAAACTAAATGAAAAAATAGAACAATTTACCTATTTAGGCAGTGGATGGCGTGTTATCAACATTCTTGAGATACATTTTATTATCACTAAATATGAACCAATTAGTCGCTTGGCAGGACATCAATATATAAAAACCCCTTCTGAATTGAAAAATAAGAAAGCTATATTAAACATCAAAAATAGTGACGATAAATGCTTTCTGTATTCCATTCTTTACTTATTAAAGGAAGATCAAATAGGTGAAAATCCTCAAAGAGTATCTAAATACACTGAATCTTTGAGGGAATTAAAATATGACGAAGTCACGGATTGTCCCATGAAATTAATCAACATTCCTAAATTCGAAAAGAAAAACATAAATTTAAAATTAGCCATTAATGTGCTTTCATACACTCCAACTATAATAATTGATGACGATGAAACCTCTGATAATTATGTCTTTCACCATCCTCATTTAAGTCTTATCCATCGATCTAAGGTCACTGACGGAAACCCAATTTATTTGTTATTATTAGAAAATAACGACCGATATCATTATACTGTTGTGACCAATATCAATAGACTAATGAACTGTCATCGGAGCCCGGACTGTAACGTTCAAATAAGATGTCAATGGTGCCCACACTTAACGGGTTCCGATTAGATAACGCGTTTATTATTCATGTCGCATTATGTGCCAAAAATCAGACAGGTACAACCCTTTACACTTTACCCTCAAATAAAAATCTCGATTTTCAAAATTTTTCTAAAACAATAACACCACCTTTTGTAATTTATGCCGATTTTGAGTCGGTTTTACCTCCTGATGTTCGTCATCATCAAATTTGTATGCCTAGTTCAGCAGGCCTTTTATTAACCCTTTCCAGCCCAGTGATTCCAAATGGAATCATTAGTTAAAAACTCAGTTTTTTTCTCTCTACTACCAAAACGGTTGGCAGTAACTAGTGAGAACTATAGTAAGATATGTTTTTAACAGTTGGCACAAGGGGGCAACAAAAAAAATGAAGTAAAATATTTTTATGATAAAATAAGTAGTTTTGGTACCTACTTACTGCATATATTTTTTTTTGTTTTGAAAAAATTTGGGCTGGAAAGGGTTAATAAATAATTATAAAAATACTAAACAATATTTTGAATTTTATGGCCTTGACTTTATTACTGATTTTTCTTAAAAAAGTTGAGGAAATTGCTACTACTGTTGTGATACCGTATTATATTATGGAAGGTAATAAGTTGATAGGACCGATGTCTTTCATTGAGGAACGTCAGTTTAAATCTTGTCGAAATTGCTACTTATGTAAAAAACCTATAGTAAATCCGGTAAGAGACCACTGTCATTTCTCTGGTAAATATCTAGGGGCATCTTGCCGAAAATGTAATGTTGCTTGTCGAATTTATCGTCTACTACCTATTGTTTTTCATAATTTACGAGGTATGACCTCCACCATATTTTAAAACACGGTTTCAATGGCTTTCCATCTTGGGACTTGAACATAAAAACACTAACTTCTCTTCCTTTAACTTTGTCTGTCTTTCAAGATACTATAGTTGACTGTAAAGGTATTTTCCGTATGATTTTGCTACCTCATTTGATGTTCTTGAGACTACATATGAACTACCTCCTATTTGGTTTGGTGTTAGCGAAGATGAGTACGCTAAGGCACAACTAATTGGGACGCAGCAAAACTGTATAAATTTGCGTGACTATATGTTAACCTACCTTAAACTCGATGTATTCCTACTCGCCGGTCCTAGGGGTCGGTGTCTTAGATGGTAGCGGTAATATCGTTATGCCTGAAACGGATCCTGTCATTCGAGATCAACAATTCAATCAAATATTCAACTCGATAATTTAAAGATATAATTTGGGTCAATTATTTAACATTGTAATTATGTATATATTTGTGTAAATACGATGTCGAATAAAATATTTCTAAATATTTAGTTATTTTTGTTTGTCAACCTTTTATGGTATAACTTTTGTGTTATAAATTTTATAATAATCGACTATGTTTTTAGTTAACCATGATTTGTGATAGAAAGTTGAAATTATATAATAATAATAATAATAATAATAATAATAATAATAATAATAATAATAATAATAATAATAATAATAATAATAATAATAATAATAATAATAATAATAATAATAATAATAATAATAATAATAATAATAATAATAATAATAATAATAATAATAATAATAATAATAATAATAATAATAATAATAATAAGTAGGAGTTTTACAACATTTATTTCAAGAATACACTGAATGAGATTCATCGATTATGACACCACAACTCTGACATCTACTACAGTTTTTCAAACATAAGGAACAAATAATGATATGGCCACAAGGCAAATATAGAATAGAAACTTCTCGAATTCAATACAACATGTAATAAACTGTTTCCTGACTTCATTCAGTAAATTATGTATTGTAATACCAAGTTTATATGCATTAAGAAGGAAGGTTTCAATAAGCTCGCGATATTTTCTGAACCTGAAATCCATACATATCCAGAAAACCTTAAGCATGTTAATTTCTGTATGGTTAATATTAATTATAGATATTATACAGCTGGTTAACTTCAACATCGATATATTGAAGCCGAACTTATCAAATAGATTTTGAATTACTTGATGTTTGAAAGATTTACTTATTTTGGCCAAAATATATATACTTCATCATTTATTGTTAGAAGTTTATCTATTATTAAAAAAGACTGATCCCAATCGATATACAATTCTTGTACCTTATTTAAAATAATTAACTTACTATATAATTATAACATCAAACCTGTGGATCGTTTGAAGACATCGATGAATATTTGTGAATGTTGTAAATGAAGTTATTAGACCTATATATATATAATAATAATAATAACAATAATAATAATAATAATATAATAATAATAATAATAATAATAATAATAATAATAATAATAATAATAATTTTAAGATCAAAAAAGGGGGATTACTGATCTCAACACAATGACTCCAATAAATAAAAATAAGTATAAATATAATATATTTAATGTGGTTGCGCGTATGAAATTTAATATGATGAATAAAGAACAAACTCCTTTCTCTTTATGAAACTTTTATTTAACAATTTACAAAATAATAATTTACAACTATTGTACAAATACAAGACAATGGATTTGTTAATCCCTGCGGTTTATCTCAGCCTGCAAGAGATCGATGGCTCCTGTGCAGCACAATGATCGCAAAGTAGATGAAAGAGTTGGGCAAGCAAGTGGGAATTATTTTGGGGCACCCAGGGAATACGAAAGTAAGTTATCAATACTTTGTATTCGCTTTAATTTATTTAATCTCACCAGGATAATAATTTATCCCTCAAATCAATAATTTTAGTTTTTTGAAAATAATTCTTCGGACAATAATTTGAATCTCTTCTTCCTCGAACACTAATGCAATTGCAATTTTCTCACAAATCTCCTCTAACTAAATTTTAGTTTCTTCTCTCTGATTCTGAATTGCTCTCGTTTAGCAATTTATATTAAATTCAACCGATCGAAATCTGAGATGTAATCACCACGTTTTTTCGCCGTTGTACTAATATCTAAATTTAGTTCCTTTGCTGAAATTTAACCAATTTATTTGTCTCATTAAATTATTCTCGAAATAATTTGTCTCTAAATTATGCGTCCCTGGTTCTCGTTTTGAACCAGTATTTATAATAAATTATAATTATTTATTATATTAATAGTAATTTTATAATTACTATATATAGTATTAGTAGCACTAGTTGTTACTAATTATAGATTATTATTTATTTATAGTATTTAAATATATCTAAACTTTATTTTAGGTAATTCTAATTTTATTTTAAGTAATTTATTGTTGTATCGTTTCAGGCTCCAGGCCTATCCCTAACAAGTCTTACCTCCTAAAAGATTTTCGTCTCGAAAACAAGATAAATAACACTAAAGAAAGGCTTTTGATAAACAGCATTACAATAAAAACATAAAAATTAATCAAATAAGACCAGACAGTTTTACACAAAAATGAATGTTTCAAATCACAAATATTAAATGTCAAATCACTGAATAGTCACTATATCCGATAATAATCAAGTCATTTTATACACATAATGGATTCGGCGACACATATTGGGAGGCAACGTTTTCGGATTAGATATCCAGAGCATCGGGATCTGGCTCTGGGACTTTGTAAAGGTGTAACTCCTTTGTGCTGCAGCTGTTTGCAACCACATATTGCTGCAACAACTTCTTTTTCCTCTTCTGCAAGACTTCTGGCTCAAAACTCACTGCCAGAGGCTTGCCATCCAGAGCGCTCGTTAATATGACCGTAGACATTACGTAAGGGATTCCGTCTACGTTATAAACCTCATACTTTTGGTTATTATTGACTGCCATTCTCGTGACTGGTTGGCAGTCATACTCTTTGGCTCTGGGTTTCCATTTACTATCCGGACGTTTGTACCACATTGGTTCGAAACCGTCCACATCAACTGAAACTGGTTTCTTGATAATATTTTCCTTAGTAATTTTCAACAATTTCTGCCTAACCACAGGTTCTGACTTAACCTTTATTGCTTCCTGCATCTCCTTAACCGGAGGTTGAAAGGCAACTTCCACGATGTCATCATCTGGTTCACTGAATATCTTTTTAGGTTTACTTTTTCTATCGTCCATACTATTGGGTGTCTCTTTTGTCGTTCCTTCAGATGGTTTAACAACTTTTTTCAACTTTAGCTTCGATTTGTCTCTTTTTACGGGTAATATTTTCTTTAACATTTTTTTCACCTTGCTTCCCTCTGGATTTTCTTTTCTTACCGCATTTTCCGATTTATCCTTTGGCTGATTGGCAGCTCCCGATAATTGTTTAAGTGATTTTGCGTCTCTGTTTCACTAACACATGTTTCGTATTCATCTTCTTCTCCAATAGATATAGCTGGAGGCGGTGGTAGATTCACAGGTGATTTTCTCTTAGGCTGGGGTTGCTCTGATGTAGATGGTTGCTCGGGTAATCTCCTCTTCTGCGTCATTTCCTGTTCAACTATTGCTGCTATAGTTGCGGAAGTAAATTCCTCCTGGGGTATCGTGATATGGTCTAACCATTCGTTTATGATATGTAAATAAACTGCACGAATTGCCAGTGACTCCTTGGTGACCCCTAAATTCCTTGGTTCTCCGGAACCGTGCACAGGAAAGTCTTTGTCAGGAATCCCAATCTGTAATGACCATGAATCTTAGGGACTCCTCTGGTTTCCAATAGTTTATTTCCAGAGAGGTCACGAATACCCAATATTCGCTGCACTGGTAGATTGGCTACCGAGATCAGGTCTTTAAGCAAAATACCTACAAGTATTTTCTTATCGCAGATCTTTCTTATCAGACGATAACAATCATCTTCGTCGAGGTTTCCTCTAATATCAGGTTCCTTTAACTTGTATTGGTGCGTTTGGTAGTGTTTTGCAGGGTCTCTGGGAGTCACTACCGCACTCAATAAATTATTTCCCTTCATATCCATAACTGCAATTTGGATAAGGGTCTCCTTTAGTTCGATTCGGGATTTGGCAAAACCTGCCGATATGAAAATTGTAGCCTCATCCTCCTCGGCTTTGGTCAACTTTTTCCTCACAAACGATTTACCCTGCTGTATATCAGCTTCATTTACATTGTAAATTCATGTTGGCTCATTTTTGCTAACTATTGGGTATGGCTTCCTGAAATCTAAGATTTCTACTGCGATTATGGTATCAACTGCTGCTGCCTGGATCATAATATTCCGTTCTCGTCCATCAGCATGGTATATCTCCAGAGTACACTGTTTTTCTAATTCAACGGGTAGCTCTAATCCCGCCATAAACACAGTGATGGATCCAAATGTTTTCCAATTTCGGACATGAACCATACTCTCTGCATAGTTCCGCCAATTTTAATCTCCCTTGGTTGTTTAAAACCGTTATCATCATTTTCCTTCGAGTCCCTCCTGGGAATTTGAAATCGTTTGGAATATCCACTCTCCTGGGATAATACCAATAGTTTGAGGTAAGGTGGTTCATTTTCGCTGCGACCGTGGTTCCGATGAACCGATATACGTACTCTTCTTTATATGTACTTTATATGTCACACCCAGGCAGTAGAGAGACATATCAAGCTAGTGACAGAAGCATCCGAAATGGTGTGTGGTCCAGAAAAACGCGACGGATTCATTAGAGCACGCTTGGAATCGAGATCGAAAATGCCAAAACTGGACACCAAAGCCCAACATCATTTGTAGTTATAAAAACATGTTAGACAGTTTGCATGTGGTTTCCCTTCACAGATATGGTTCTTATTACTTGTAATGTTATGTACAGACTGTTAAAAAGTTAAACCATAACATAAATATGTTACTTATAAAAAAATGTTTTTTTAAAGATTATTGCTTTTTTATCGAAATATGCCTATACTTTAGGTCAATTGTGGAACCTCAAGATATGCTTTAAATTGTCTAATTGTTTGCCACATTACTAATTGCATGTGTTACCAANTTGTCTAATTGTTTGCCACATTACTAATTGCATGTGTTACCAAGTTTTTATAGCTATCCAAACAAGATATTAAGAAAAAAATATTTTCACTCCACCCTACTGTATACCTCAGTTTCAACTCGAGTCTGGGAATTGTACGTTGCCAATGGGTGTCGTCGATTAGCTTTGACTGGTGGCTTTGGTTCTCTGTTATAATTCATTTTTTCTAAAAATAAAATAATTAACAGCTTTTATCACTTTCGTGATAGACCCTCGTAGGGTAACCAAAGTCGACATACGCTTATGTCTGATTTTACCGATGCTCTGTTGAGCCCACATTAGTTTACATACTAATATAAATAAAATATAAAATAAATAATTATATATATTATACTTCCTAGAATATGGTGAGACTTTCCCCCTATACCTCGGTTTCGTAATATTTTCCCAATAACGAATATCCCGCATGTTTAATCTAAACATCTATAGGGTAGCTAATATCAAAATTAGAATCATGCAGATCACTCCCCCTATCATAATTAAGAATAACCAAGTTGGCGTTTTATCTCCCGTTGTCCCCTACAAACTACAATTATTAATTAATTTATTTATGCGGGCTGTTTTACACTCGCTACCTTTCTAATATTCAAACCAATCCAAAGCGTTTATTCCTCTACAGCCAGGAATATTTACTAATCTAGCCTTCCTTCTTTGCTAGTTAGTTCTCCCTTTGTGGGAGATATTAAATTTACAATTTCTTGATATATTGTATAACAACCGGTTCTCTCCGTGAATTCTAAATACGAAATGTTCGCCTTTGTCACGGTATCTGGTTTGATTGTCCATCTTCTACTTAGATACACATGGTTGAGCACTAATCTCTCGACTCGCTGGTCATTTTCTAATATGACGATAAGCGCAATTTTATTATTCGTCCTCCAATCGTGAGTGGAAGATGTGTCATTTCTTTTCCACCGTGGATGAGTAAATCTTACTATCTGCCCGAGATAGGAGATCTCTACTTTTTTGGTAAATTTTGCAGTCTTCAAAATCCATGCTGCTTTATCTACACAATCTCCTCCGTCTGCAAAAACGTTTGGGTCAGCAAAAAATATCTTGATTTCTAATAGATAACTTGTATTCGGCATAGGTCCCTCTATTACTTTTACTCGATCCCATGTATTCAAGTGAAATGATATCCCTTTTTCAGCGGCTACCAATTATAGATCATATCTGTGCCATATTTCTCCCAGGCTTCTTGCATTCTCTCTCTCATCTCAAATAAGTAATTTCCTTCATCACAATTTTGTGAAGCTTTCGGATAAAATATAAGATCCACTGGCATCTTGCTATGCCTTAAATACATCAGATAGAAAGGTGTATCTCCTGTTACTGGGATGAACAGCATTCCTATACGTAAACAAACATGATGGTATGTGTACATCCCAGTCCGTCTGACTTGAGTTTACGTATGATGATAACATGTTTGCCAAGGTTCCATTGAACCTTTCTACCAATCCATCTGTCTGTGGGTGGTATGGTGAAGTATTTAACTTTAAAATACCAAAGTAATCATTTATACTCTTTAACAAATTACTCATGAAATCCTTTCCTCTGTCGGTAAGCAATTTTGTCGGAACACCATATCTAAATACAATTTGTTCTACAAAGATTCTGGCCTTATGATTCGGAATTGGGAATGCTTCGGGCCACTTCGTTAAGTAGTCGCAAAATACTATGATAAATTTATTTCCCATCTTTGATTCTTTAAACGGCCCTAGTACGTCCATAGCAGTCATCTCCATTGGCGAGGACGGTAACTGGCATTGGTTTTAATGGAACATGTGTTTCCTGCCTGTGTTCCTCCTGGTTATACATATCTTACACGATTGACACCAATTTTTAACATCATCTTTCATATCTGGCCAGAAGTATTTCATTTTTAATCTCGACAGTGTATGTCTAGCTGAGAGGTGTCCTCCCAGTGCTCCATCGTGATATTGCAATAATAGTGATTCTCTATATTTCTTTGGCACTAATATTACATTATCTCTTGATTCCACATATTTGATTAGACCTTCTTCCAATATGAATTTATCTTTATGTTTCTCCCAATATTTCTGAAACTCATTTGGTATGGCCTTTGCTTCTATAGCTTGTCTGATCATATTGATCTCGTCATCATTTTTCTGCGCCTCTACTAAATCACTCAAAGTGTTAGCCTCTCTTGTTAGCATGAAGATAGTTCCCTCCTAATCTTCCTTCCTTTATATCTTCTAACTCAGGCTCTTGCTCCATTCGTGATAATGCGTCTGCATTACCATTAGCTTTACCTTTGCGATATACAATTTCGATATTATATGGCTGTAATCTCAATGCCCATCTTACTAATTTTGATGCTTCGTCTCTATGTTTTAACAGCCATTGCCATGGTCTATGATCCGTATAGAAAATTACCTTTCTGTCCCATAGGTAATGACTAAATTTTTCCACTGCAAACACTAACGCCAATGCTTCCAATTCTATTACAGCATAACTTTTTTCGTGCGGCTTCAATCCACGACTTGCATATGCTACTGCGTACTCATCGCCAATTTCGTCTTTCTGTCCCAAAACCGCACCTATACCTCTTGTGCATGTATCAGTCATCACCATGAATTGTCTTTTAAAATCTGGAAATCGTAGAATTGGTGGTTTGCATAGTGCATCTTTTAACTTGTCAAACGCTTGTTGCTGATCTTCTCCCCATAAAAATTTTATACCTTTCTTTTCTAAGGTAGTTAAAGAAAAAGCAATTGCTGAAAAATTTCGTATAAATTTCCTGTAATATCCCGTCAACCCTAAGAATCCTTTGATTTGTTTCACATTCACTGGTTGTGGTAAATTCTTTACTTTATCCGTATTAGCCGGATCTGGTCTTACGCAATCGTGTGATATTACATGCCCCACGTAAATCACTTCCGATTCGAAATGATCACTACTTGTAGAAAATCCTGTCATAGGAATTGAGTCTTCGCTCATCTTTATTTGATAAAAACCTTTCTGTGCATCCATCACAGTAAACAACTTCGAATTTTCCATTTTATCATAAATGTAATCTAACAAAGGTAGCGGTTGATTATCACTAACTGTTTGTTCATTTAATTTCCTATAATCATTACATAATCTAACTGAACCGTCTCTTTTAGCTACAACCACCAAAGGTGAGGAATATGGAAATTTACTGGGTCTGAATATATTATATTTTTTTGCATTAATTTAATTTGTTTATCTACGGACCCTTGTATACTTTGAGGTATTCTGTACGGGCGTATTTTTATCGGTTTATTTTCTGTTAATTTAATTTCGTGTTCTAAAATATTAACTTGCCCTAAGTCATATTCGTGTTTTGCGCCAACTTGGTCATATTTACGTAACAGTTGATTAACTCTGATATTTTCTTTTCTAGATAAGGCTTTACTATCGCAGCTTGGTGCGTCATAATATTCAATATCGGGGTCTCGTTCATCCTCTTCTACTGATAATATCGATTCAGACTCTTTCTGCACGTTAGAAAGTTGTATTACTTTACCCACTCTGGTCTCTGGGTATAATCTCAATGATTTGCTCGCTAGATTCGTTAATCTAATCGGGATCCTTCCTCCCCGTACTGTTGAGAAGTTTTGCACCATAGGCGTTTTATACCTATTTACGAACTGCTCACTCGGTTCGAAAATAACATCTCCTTCCACCTCTTGGTGTGTTGCCACAAAACAAATTGTTTCGGTCCTCGGTGGTATTGTCACCGTTCTATCCAAAAACACTACATCCACACTGTAGGTTTTCCGTTTTCTACCCGTCATTTTCACTAATTCGCCTGTTGCACAATCGAATACAATATCTTTTAACTTTTTCAATATATCCATTCCCACGATACATTCCGCCATACATTGTCTAGTGACCTTGATATCGTGTCTAAATTTTTGATCACACAACCTTAATTCACAATCTAATGTTCCGATAACATTGATAGGTTGTCCATTTGCTCCCGATGCCACGGTTAATGTCGGCACTATTGCTTGTAATTCTGTTTCATTTAATAAATTTGCTTCGATCAATGTCAAATCTGATCCCGAATCACTAATGGCATGTACCGTATGCCTGTTAACTTTTAATTTAATCGTAGGTTATGAGTCTTTTTACCCATATTGACCATTAATATTGTTGAGATTCCTCGAATATTATCTCTGAACTTTTGTTGATTATCACTATCTTTATCATTTTCCGATTTTAATTCATTTTTATACTCTTCCTTTAGCCGTTCCAACGTGCTAAATGAATATTTCGGTACCATCTCCAATACTGATGTACCCAAAGGTGGCATTGTCTCGAACTTCATCTGATACGTTGGGTATGAGGAAGATGGTAATATATCTGTATTTGTTCTAAACTCAAACCTCTTAAGCATTTCCTCTTCAACTCGTTCTGATATTATCTTTTTTCTACCCTCGTATGGTGACAAATAATTCACAGGCCACTCCTTGCGTTTCCTCCTTTTTGCTTTAACAGGGTACAGTTGTAAAGTACTATTTTCAAAATTTTGAAATTTCGGTTTTTTGTTGTCTGGTTTTATCGAGGTGTTGTCTGAGGTATCATAGACCTCTAGGTTACCTCCCTCGTCAGAATTGTCATCGTCTCGATGACTAGGTTCATACATTATTAATTCATGCTTCTTTATAGTTTGTCTCTTCATTCTTTTAATCTCTTTATTATAATGATGAAATACCGCAAAGTTTGCACAAACTGGGCACATTCCTAGTAGCAAACTTCCAAGACCATCCCCCGATCTTGATGATACTATAGGTGGAAAATAATTGCGATATAATTATTTTCAATATCATCACTATTGCGTATATACCTGAACATCCTGCTACAAAATGCCAAAGCTTGTAAATCTACCCCAGATTTTTCGTATTACATTTGATGCAGCTTGTTTGTAATGTTCTGGTCCAAATAATAAGTTATAGTCCGGTTTTCCATCATATGATTGATAAATTCTTGTTATTATTTCTGTCACTCCCCGATCTCTGATTTGGGGAAATACAATTGCTCTCCCGAGCTTCTTCAATATCTTCCGGAGTATATACTCCTCCTTTGACATCTCGTTTAATGGTTGAAATTCCATTTTAGTTTCTAACTTTGTAGCTTGAAGCACTTCAACTGGTTTTGAAGGCGGCTTTCTATCTGGCAACGAAATCCAAATATTGTTTATTTTGTATAATGGTGACCTTGCTGGATTGCAAATTGCTGTTAATGGTGAGGTATCCTCCTTTAATAACTGGTGTGATTACTGGCATCAGGAATCTCAATTTACCTTTACATTTCACAGATAGCTCCAATGTACATCGATCATATTTGGTAATTTCTACCTCTATTGCTTTACACTGTAGCTATAAATTGCTTCACCCAAAATTCTACCAAATGTTCCTTCCTCTGTCAACATTGGCATTATTAGATCAGGATTAGCTATAGATATTGCTAATCTATTTCGTATTATTTCCCGATTTAAACGACAGTCGTTCAGGATCACTTCCTGATACACATCTAATAATTGTTTCTGTAAATCATGATACAAGAAATCAATCTTATTATTGATATACTTGGCTATTTTAATATCTGATAAATGTAATGATTCTGCTGCTGGAACATATTTGTATGCTAAGTATATTCCCTTGTAGTTGGTTTCAAATATTGGTACACCACATTTTGTTGTCTGTTTCTTTCTGACTAAACGAATTGCATCTGTTGGGTCCTTGGAGACTAATACTACTGCTGTGCTTTTCTCCGGTACCACTTCCTTTTTCGTTTTGTGAGCTATCTTGTCTCCCCAACCACTTTGTTGTGAATCCTGAGACGTAAAGCTTTTCCCATCTAGCCTTGAAAATACTACCTTTTTCAGGTATCCTAAATCACAAAAATCTCTCATTGATTGGTACGTTAGTACTGCCAGACTAGTTTTACAATAACCATATTTCACGTTGCATTCTGGATGAGACATCATTTTCCCCGTGGATACTTCGAAAGTTCCTTCGTACTCGATCAGCTCTACTGTGTAGTCCTCAACTGTTACCACATAGCTTACTACATTAGAACCTCTTACTTTCTTTCGGCCATGACAAGAACCATCATCTGCTATCGGTCCTCCCCGGGTAATAGTTATACCCAACTTTTTCCCTTCTTCTGCGGTAATTGTTACCTCATGATCTATTTTAACTGTTTTTGACTGAAAAGCATTTACACAATCCTCTGGTGGGATTATTAACGGTATGGTAATGAGTTTAGCTCCTAAAAATGCTGAATAACTATTCGATCCACAGTAATATTCAAACGTCGCTCTCAGTATTCGACACTCCCTCGCTCTGGTTCTGTAAAACTCTGTTTGTTGATAAACATGATATTCTACGTCTTCCCTTTTTGTAACTTTATCTGGATATGCTTCCTTGCATTCCACTGTGTCTACTAATGAGTAGATTCGCGATAGTATTGGTTCACTACAATCATATGCCGTTAGGGAACTTGTCTGTCGCAATATTTCCATCATTACCAACAGCATCATCACTAAACTAGTAAATCCATCTGCTCCCCGTGGACTACTTGAAATATTTTCTGTCAACAACTCTTCATTTAACTCATATTTTCCTTTCGCTTCTTTTATATCCCAAAACTTGTGCTCAGCCATCCATGTTCCGAAATTCACTTCAATGATATCAGTCAACCTGTCTATGGCTGCTGGGATTTTCGACGAATCGTTTCTAGTTATGCTCATTGCATTTTTAAACATTAAGGCTAAAATCGTTATCATTTTCCCTTTTGTCAGGCCTTCATCTATGAATTGTCCTGCTACTTCGAACATCTCTTGTTCTGTGGTGCTCCCTGGAATGTTTTCCATAGCTTTCTTGACTTTTTCTGCAATATTCTCAAAATTAACACTTTTATCTTCCTTAATTTGCCAATCAGGCTTAATCAGTCGTAATATTTGATTTAATCTTTTCCATGTTTCCGTTTTATCATTAGCATCTCCAACGCTTTTATCAATTTGGCTCGCTATCCCTGCTAGCGCCTGCTTAGTTACATTTTGTATTGTAAATGGTTTTAGAAGTTCTCTTGGAGGCGGGTTCATTTTACTTTTCCTCGGTCTACCCCTTCTCTCCTTCTTCCTTTTATTCTCGACTAACTTCGGGCTCATCCTTACTCTTGGTGGCTCGACTTGTCGCGAAGTACTAGCTCCGATGTTTGTTTCATCTCGATTTAATTGTACTTCCTTATCTTCCTCTGTTGGATATATTTCGACCAACTCGTCTTCAGTGTTATCAAGTTCCTTTAGATATGTATCTATCTCTTCATCTAAATCTACTGTAGTTACGGGTTCTTGATGAATATCCCCATCTACTTGTTTTTGCTCGGGATGTACAGGTTCATCCTCCATTTCCGCATTATCTGGCAATCTCAAGGTTCCCCATTGATCCTCTGGAAACTCTACCAGTAATATTAATACAACTGTTTCCTCATTGGGAAAACATCCAACATCTACTAGAAATTCGTCGTCATCCACCTGACAACCATGTATCATTATTAGGAATGATTCTTTTACTATTTCTGATATTCTTTTTCTCAATTTCTTTACTCTATGATAACATGAGAGTTGTTGTATCAGGTGTCCTCTCCTGGGTATCCTGATATCTAACATCACTGGACCTTGTTTACCTTCCAAATGCCTGATAGCATGTCCATTTTTAATCAGCAGCATCTTTGCTTGTGTCTGAAATTGTGATGTCTCTTTTACTAAAGGCACCACCAATGGCATTATCTCTCTAAGAGTATCTACTGGGATTCGCAACTCCAGTATCTAGTCCATTATCGTCTTAATGGCTTCCCCATCTCTTGGGTTTTTCATCAGCTCGATTCCCAATCTATGTGGTACGGCTGATATTTGATTTAATTGATCAATTTCTATCTCGCTTATTGTAAGGACATTATCCAAGTCCACTACTGTGACAGTTTCCTTGTGAAACTTTGCTTTTATAATCATATGTTTCCCTGGTAGTATACCACAATCTAACAGGGTTTCTTCCTCTAATAATCTTTCTCCCAATAAATATAGTTTGCATCTCAATTGAGGTTTTAACTCAGAAACTCTCTTTGACAATGATTTTACCTTTTCACTTGGGTTAATTGTATATTTTCGAAAACAACCCTTTGGGAGAGATACAAGAATTGTAGAATCATCCGGATTCTTTCTTTGTTTTCCATTTAAGCCAATATTTCTCAGAATTTCTCTCAATTCTGGATGATATTCCTCATTTCTGTCTAACTCTGACAGTGTTTCCAAACGAATAATCGAGTAACCGAGTACTCGTCTATTTTCAGATATTTTCCATTATTCGGTTAACCGGGTAATTACGTCGAGTAACCGAGTAGTTACTTTAGATATAATTTTTTTTCAAGCAAAAATTATCAGAAATTATGATATTGGTTGCTATAGTAACATTCAATATTTTCTATTTTTCTTAATTAAGCAAGCAAAATTATAAGAATTAAATATTAAAAATACTATTTTTCTTAACTGTAAGATTTTTTTTCTAGTTTAAGAAATTGTATTTAATTCAGTGAAATATTTTACACTTTTACGCGTTCATCACAGAACACAGATCACACATCGTAAGTATAATTATTAATTACAATAATAATTATGTGTATAAAAATTAGGTTTGTTTTTATTTTGTTTGAATTTCGAAAATATAATTTATAGATATCCTCTAATCCATAATGGCCACAAACAAATCGAAAGTTTGGGATTATTTCAAAAAATTATCATCAGAAATTGCGCAATGTCAAGTCGATTTATGTACGAATAAGATATCCATTAAAGGTGGTACCACAACTGGAATGATAAATCATTTAAAAAAACATGATATCAGTTTAAAACCTCAAACCAAAAGGAATGTTCAAAATTCTGCTGATGATTCGCTAGGACCAAGCACATCCAAAATACCTAAAGTTAGTGGTATGTTAACATTTATCAGTAGAGAAAGAGAATCACTGGAGGAAATTATATCGAAATGCGCAACAAAAGATGGTATTCCATTTCGTACAATTGTCAAATGCGATGCAGTTCGCTGCTTTGTAAACAGTCGTAATTACAAAATGCCAACCAGCGTATCGACTGTTCGAAAACACGTTCTAACATTTTTCAAAGAAAAAAAAGCTGAAACTAAGCATAATTTAGAAGCCAAAATTAAATCAGGACAAAAATTTACAATTACGGTCGATGAATGGACTGATATCGCTTTAAGAAGATATCTTAATGTCACACTGCAATCTATTTCGAGTCAAATTGTTCTTGGTTTGGTTCCGATTATAGAAAGCTGCACATCTGAAAAAACCGAAGAACTAGTATTCAATCGATTGAAAGAATTTGGAGTAGATTTTGATTCTGACATAGTTGCTTCCGCGCACGATGGTGCAAACGTAATGGTGAAATACGGCAAAATTATATCAGCTGAAAGCCAATTATGCTATAACCACGCTTTTCACCTAGCCGTCATTGAAACTTTTTACTCAAAACGTAATGAACCTGGTTATGTCGATGCTACCGAAGATGATGATGTAGAATTTTTTGAAAATGATGAAGATCAAGCGGAATCTAATGAAATAATAGATGAACTGGAAAACGACGATTTTTACATTCAGAACTAGAAACAGTGGAGCTTCGAACAACACATAAAATCGCGATAGATGAAATGAGAAAAATTATAAAATTCTTTAGAAAATCATCTTTAAGAAGCGAAATTTTAAAAAAATATACTAGCCAAAATGAGGGAAATTGTTTACGTTTGCTCTTAGATATAAAGACTAGATGGAGTAGTTTAGTATTGGCAACTGAGCGATTTTTAAAATTAATAAACTCAGTTAATCGTGCTTTGGTCGAGCTAGGGGTAGCACCTTATAAAAATGATAATATTGAATTGTTAAAAGAAATTGTTTCAATTTTAGAACCGGCAAAAATAGCTGTTTTGGAATTGAGTAAACAAAATTCTAATTTATTGACTGGAGACGCAACATTACTATATGTGTTTCAAGAATTAGAATTGATTAAAACTCCGCTCGCGACAGAATTCTTGTTTAATTTGAAATCTCGAATTGAAAAACGTCGAAATAAAGAATTGGTTACTCTATTATCATTTCTACACCACGGCGTGTATCCTGAAAATAACAAATTTTTTGAATATTCAACTAAACATAAAGTTAAAGGATTTGCAACAAAAATAATGAACCGTTTATTTCCCAACCATTCTGAAAGTTCAAGCACTAATGAAGATGAGGAGCCTGAATTACAAGGTGAATTACACTTCCTTATAATATTATTATCCTCCAGATTTTTAATGGCCATGTTTATTTTCTCTTCCAAGTTTATAGGCTGTCTTCTGGGCTTTATCATTATTGGTCCGCCATTTGTTTCAATTTTATGTTGAATTAAATCAGTGCATCCAACATCCCACTTGTCAGCCATGAAAACACATTTATTTCTCTTGATAATTTCTACAAGCAATTTATCTTCTTTTACTTTCAACTTCTCTATCACATGTTGGAATTTTTCTTCATTTGTAATATTCCTCCCAAATTTAGCATCAATTTCACATATACGTTCGTTAGATATCATTTCACCTTCTTGAATCCATCTTAATTCAATACCGAATTGTTTCTGTAATTCTATACCCCCAATAACATCTGGGACAATGTTTTGTACGACGGTAAAGGTCACTATTTTTGTTAGCTTCCCTATCTTTACCTCAATTTGAACTTTTCCTATAGTCTCCAATTTACTGTCATTTGCACACCTTAGCATTTCATCTGTCTTTATTATCTCGACTTTGTCCAATTTATCCAGTACTGCTTTAGACATTACATTAACTCGTGCTCCTGTATCTAACAGACACTCGATTCCGCGCCCCTGAATTTCAAGTGTTATACTTGGTCTACCTTGCATTTTATGATAAGTCATACGAGGTCCTTTCCATTCGTCTTTCGTAAATATATTTTGTTCTACTTTGTTCTTTATACTATTGGAAATTTCATTAATCCACCCAATCTTATCTTCATTCATATCAAATGACTTTTTTAGGAAACTATATACTTTTTCTCCTGTTCTTTCATCGCTACACATTATTTTGCTGTTTTCATTTCTATGATCTATACTGCTACTTTTATAAACATTAAAATTAGTTTTATCATCCATATTATTACATAAATCTTTACTAAAAAAATTAAAATTATCTACACTATTCAAATTATTTACATTATTCAAATTATTTACATTATAAAAATTATTTACATTATTATAACCAGCATTTTCATCAAAATCAAAATTACCAAATAAATGGCTACTATCATCGCCTCCTGTGATGGAGCTTCCTCGTTTGGGTATTGCATTTCGTCGTATTTCTCTTCGGCTTCACTTGAATAATTCAGTTGATAGTTTGTATCTTGATTTCCAATTGCTCTCTTCTGTTATACTGATTGTTCTGTTGAAATCGGCCCCCTTTATTTCGGTGTGCTGCATTATTTCTTCCGTAATGATTCATTTTCAGCTTAAATCTTTCTAGGTTTGTATAGCATTCAGTTTCTTTGTAACCTTGTAGATGACATCTTCTACGCTGAATGTTTGGACATTCTCGGCGTACGTGTCCATATAATCCACATCCAAAACACTGAATCCTCCTCTTCATAGTACATTCTCGGCTTAAATGACCTGATTTTTGGCATGTCCAGCATACGAGGTTCTTAGTCGCTTCCAATGGTTTTGACATTGGCATCGTATTTGTCTGTGCGGGTCTTTGAACGGCATCTCTGTAAGTTTTGACAGGTTTCATATATGTTATAGGTCGGATGGAGTTAACTTGGTTTAAAGCTTTATTCACTTTCTCAACTTTTCTAATTGTGCTTTTAATTTCTTCTGACGTCTTTAGTTCTTCCATTTCTATTTCCTTTTTAACTTTTTTCTCTCGAGCCCCATTCATGAGCAGGCACTTTTTAATTTCTTCTTCGTTCCACTCATGTTGCAGTAATCTTTTGGTTAATTTCTCTACTTTTTCGATAAAGCGGTCTGCTGAATCGGATTTTTGTTCATAATTTAGAGCTTCCTTTAAGTCTTCGAATAATGGCTTCGAAAATGCTGATCTGAGCTTCTCTTCAAATGTTTTTCCTTCTGCTTTTTCATATTCATCGTATAATGGTTTACCAGAATCATCTGCATCTTGACAGATGTTTTCGTAATATTAAAAAAATTTTGACATTCTTTGATGAATTCTTCCAGGTCATCGTCTCTGTGGAATCTTTCTGGTAGCAACCTGCTAATCAATAGGTTTGTTGGCGTGGTCGCCATGTTAGCCGCAACAACGTCGAATTCATTTTCAATCTCCATAATTAATAAATTAACCAAATAAAATTACTAAATTTATTTTATTCACAAAACTGCGCTTTTTTGTAATATTCAAACAATCTGTTCGAGGCTTTTTTATTATTTTAATTTTGATGCTGATTTCAATGCTGGTTTAATTTATTTTAATATTTAATATATTTTAATTTATTTTTATATTTTAAACTTACTTTAATTTATTAATTTAAATATTTATATAAAAATTTATGTAATCTGATATATACAATTTAAATGTTTATTAGCAATATCCAGTTTTAACTTAAACGTGAATTCTACCCTTTCACACCTGATACCATTAAAAATGCAATACATAAACAATATACATAAATGATCATAATTAATTGTCAAACAGTTAAAGAATAAAAATACACATAAATGATATTTACATAGATAATAAAGAATACAATACATAAAAAATGTGCATAAATGATCATAATTAATTGTCAAACAGTTAAAGGATATGTTTTTTGATTGATTGGATTGCATTGCATGATTTCAGCTTGGATCTATCACCTTTTTCGGCACATATATTGACCCTATATTTTCTGGGCCGAGTCCTGTAATATGTGTTGAGGTTGAATGTGGTGATGGGCCTATCCTCGTCATCCACCAGTAATAACATTTTTAAGTCAACTAAAAGTAAAAGAACAAATATGCGTTTTTCGGTAAATATACGCAAATAAATAATGTTAGAATAAGATATACAAATAATAATAAGGCAAATAATAAAAATCTAGTAACTTCGGTAAATTATAAAAAAAACCAAAATCATCTTAATTAATAAGATATCACAAACAATAAGATTCAAAATAATTAATACAAATTAATTATTCGTGCTTTTTCGTCACCTATTGGCTGGAAATGTTATGGGGCCTTTATGGTGGGTCACAGGTACACCATATTTTACCCTGTCGTGTAAACTATGGCTTGCTATGCCATTTGACACTCGATGAATGATTAATGTTGGAACTGTGTTGGATAGGTGAATTATTAGCGAAGAGTGTATCTTTGTACACTGAAATCGTTGAGCGTTCGAGCGGATTCGTGGAACACCGTTAGAAGGCAATTGTCCGTCTTTATTTTGAGATCCCTATTTATTCGACTAATTAATAATAAACACGAAAAAATAAGCTAAACCAAATTCATTTGCTAAATCTCAAGATATTACAAGAGAGTTTGACCATTACTCCACGCACCGGGAGCGCGCGCTTGTTATTTTTCCTAGCTCGATAACCGCATCCATTACGATTGCACGGTCGTCTCACAGTTCCTGCCATAGTGTTTGGACTTGTTGCTCTATTGTAATTAATATAGGTTGATCAGAGCTAATGAATCATGCTATAACTATACTGTACTATAGTCGGGGGGGGGGGGGGGGGGGTAATATTTATTCTATAAGTATAGTCTGAACAGAAAGACAACAAAGTTTCAAACCATGTATTCATTTATTCACATTTCATTTGATCGGGCAGGTCGAGACCTGTCAAAACACGACTTGAATGACCCGTAATGCAGACTTCCTTCCTTCCACAAACTTATTATTCAAGTATTAATTACTGATACTTTTCCCATCCTCGTCACACGCGCCCAAAAGCAACATTATAACTAAAATGTTATATTGACACAGTGACAATCGGTAATTTCAATGTTTATTCCTCTAAATTAACCGCATTACCACTTTGCGAAGCTAGATACGACTAACGCCTGGAGCTTCCAACTGGTGATCGAGATTTGATTCCACTATACGCTATCAGTACAGCTCTTGGTCGAGATAGATTAGGAAGTCCTTCTTGCATTTTGCGCCAAACTCTTCAGTAAATCGTTATCTGGATTAAGGATAAAACCACTGAAAATATCTCTTTCTAGCTGCAGAGCTTCCTGACTGCCACCAATACCGTCTGGATGCCACTGAATCGGACCAAAATCGCATGATCGAGGGTTGGCTCTTGTTTCAGGATTTTCATAGGTAATTCTTCGTCTCGATTTCGCGGCCCTGCTCCGTCGTCACTACACGATAACTTCGGTTCTATGTCTCTACCGCGATACCTCGTCAGAAATTTGAATACTTACTTTTCCTATCTGGAATAAGGAGAATTTAACCCTTTTAATGGTCTTTTAAGGGTATTTAATACATTAATTAAGAGCTTATTAACTGCGCTAAAGTAAAGTTCTAAAGAAATTTATTTTGTATATCTAATTAAAACTTCTAATGAATCTTTAAGATATAATAGTAATTTCAAAATAATTCTAATGATAAATTTTCATGGCATTACTTCAATAAAATTTTTTCCAAATTCGTTTATTTCCGTAAATTTTGTGCAATAATCGAAATTATTAGAAATTCAATTATTCAATCATAAAAGAGCGTTATAAATTAACAGGATTTTATTTAATTCCATAATATGTATATTTTATTATAACTATTAATAATTTCTCTTCTCATGTTAATTCTTGGATGTTAATTGATTTAGGAACTCTTAATGGAACTAAATTTTCATTCTACCGAATCCTACAGAAACATAATATGTGATGTGCCATTTTGCTGCTGGCCTCCTGTAACATAAATTTTATATTGACTTTATAGATGGAATATATGCTTGTCTAATTTTTCTATTTTCTCATGAGTCTGTAAGTATGCTCTTTATTGTAGAGTTAATTTGCTTAATCTATAGTCTTTCTTTCTTTCCTTCCTTTCCTCCTTCTTCCTCAATCGTTGAAACCAGGTGTGCTATATTAAATTCATTTACCGGGATTCTGTAGATTCTTATCAGTGCCGTACTGTAACTTTTGGGGGCCCTGTTCAGACATTAAAACTTTTTTTTTAATTTTATTGATTTTAATGAAGTTTTTCTGATTTATTTAATATTTGGGGACCCCTCAAAAATAGGGGGTCTTGTGAGATTGCAGTGAGATTGATATTACGGCCCTGATTCCTATTATAATCGTTTATAAATTTTACTATATATTTCTACTTTGAGAATTTCATAAACAAACATTCTGAATTTCTAAATTAGTAAACACGAAAAATGTTTACTTTTCCTTGTCTCAGTAGTCTTGGTAGCAGTTTTCCATATTTGCAGAATTATAATTGTTGAGTTGTTTATTTCTCCAGATCAGTTATTCGAATTCAAACAAACAATGGAAGAATCAGTTTCGATTTTCAGAAATAATCGAAATCTGATTTTCAGAACTTACGCTTTCAAAGATCAAAAGCCCGTCAAAAGTTCATTGAATATTTATCACTCGAATTCAAGCAACATCAAACACGAAAATGATGCTCTGAAGCAAACAGCAAGAATCAAATTTCTTAGGAAAGTTTATATAGAAAACATTCAGAAAGAAAGACAAATATTACAAAAACATTTTGCTTGTTCTCAGTCAAATATCAACACCACCAAATTGAATCATGGTTGAAAGGTGTTTTTTACAACAAAATTCCAACTGTTTGACAGAATTAGAAATTTTCTTGCATCGTTTCGTAATTTGCGCCCATCGTTCGAAAAATCTCCAAAAAAACAGATTTTAAAAATTATCTCTTCGAACCTTTATCAACATGACATTGTAGCATTGTGGTAAACAATAAAATAGCAATAGTGCAGAAACTATGTGAAATTTTTCATTTGTGTTCAATTAAAAGTCATATTCGTTTACTCGAATTTTATTAAAAATTAAATAACAAATGAACAATTAACAAATATTTATAAGTGCGGGTTACTTTGACTCTATTATGGGTTACAGAAAATAAAAGATTTATAAAACGAGAGAATATTGGTGATATATAGTTTTCATACCGAAACATTAATATTGTTGGGGTTCAATAGGAGAGGCACAAAAATGAGGTGGGAAATCAATAAAAACACCAAATTCACAATAAAAATTTAAAGTACAAAATATTAATTAAAAATCAAAAAAATTTTAAAATGAATATTTTCCTGGAGAAACTTGTATGGGTGGATGCTAAATAATGAGACGAGTTCAACTATAATAAAATCAATGGGGGGTGGGGGTACCTAAAAGAAATAAATTACAAAAAACAAAAATTAATTGACTAATGGAGAACCCGAGCTAATGGGAAACCCGAATTACACATCAAATTAGAAAAGGCAATTACCCAAATTAAATCAAATTGAAGCCGTCAAAGAAAAAAGGGCAATTTCCTTAAAGCGAATTATAGCCAGAAGGAAGTTAGATCAAGACTAATTTGTCAAAGTAAAATCAATTACAAAATGGGTATAAATGCAACTGGCAAGAAAACAGAATTGCCAGTTGGTCGAAGAAAAAGAAAACCAGAAGTTCAGTGAGAGCGATCAGAAAACTAAATAATTTAAATCGAACGTACCAGAAAGGGACATCTCCCTTTGGAAGATTTATCCCTGTGTGAGATTGATAGTCTATTGAAAAGTGTAGACCAAAAATGGTTGTTTGAAGTGTGGTTGAATTAATAAAGTGTAACTATATCGGTCTTAAATAAAGATTTTATGTTGGGTCGTTCATTTATTTTGAAAATTAACACAAAGGAGTCAGACAGTAATACCGACTTATACAAAATACCCTATTCTTTTAAACCAGTCAGTCCCTATATTTTTTGACTCTATAAAATTATTAATATTTGTAACAACAATTAGACGATATTAAAAAATGAATAAAAACTATGCGAAATCAAATGTGTATTTATCATTTTTTTCTATGTTTTGGTATAATTGACTTTTTCTTTTTCGATTCTTTTTCAATTTTACGAGAGAAATGATTTTTCTTTGAGAAATCTACAAATGAAATAAAAATAATTTTCAAATAGAATTTATCAACCTTTCTTTGATTTTTTCTTTTTAGATTGCATTTCATCCTCACTATCATCCTCATCTCTCTTTCTTTTCACCTCTCTCACACGCTTTATAATATTTCCTTTATTGTCCCTATTACCGAACCAATTGAATCGTTTCATTGTCTGCTCTTCTTCGTTATCGACTTTCTTCATAGCCTTTTCTAATTCAATTTCCGCTATTTGTGCTTCCTTCTCCATTCGTTCCGATTCAATAATTTTACTAACAGTTTCACTAAGTGATTTGATTTTTTCCGTGTAAAAGTCGACAACTTCCGCATCAATTTTTCTCATTTAACACCATTTTTCGAGCCCTTGCAAATCATTTTCAACATATTTCTTTCGTCTTCAGCAACCAATGAAATAGCGCGACCGGATTTTTGATTTCTTGCCGTCCGGCCAACCCTATGAATGTATTGTTCGTATTTTTTCGGCAAAGAATAATTAACGACAGTTTCTATATTTTCCACATCCAAACCTCTGGCCGCCAAATCCGTACCAACTAGAACGTCAACTCTTTCGTTCTCGTCATCGGTTTTTGAAAATCTCCCCAATGCATCGAGTCGCTGAGCTTGGGTCATGTTGCTATGCAATTCGGCGCATTTTATTCCCAACAGCCCGAGCATAATGTGGATACGATGGCAGAGATTTTTCGTTGGAAGGAAAATGATAGTTCGTTTGGAAAATCCCCGACATATTAACGCCATTAGCATGGATTCTCTGTCTTCGGCGCGATGAGATCTTATTCGAATGACTTCTTGTTGCAAATTATCAGCGACATCGTTGTTTTGATTTACGAAGATTTTGAAAGGGTCTTTTAAGCTTAAAGATATTAGGTCTTTGACGTTCTCTGTCATGGTAGCCGAGAACAACATAACTTGCCTAGTAGGTGAACATCCTTTGAGAACTTCTTTGATTTGTTCGATAAAATATTCGTCTAACATTTTGTCAGCTTCGTCCAAAATGAAAAATTCGATTTTTAACAGGTCGAAATTTGGAGTGTTGTGTATAATATCAATCAGTCGACCTGGGGTGGCTATTATGATATCAGCCCCATTTCTCAAACATGCTTCTTGGTTGCTGCGATTCAATCCACCGGAAACGAGTTGAACAGATAATTTTGGACAAAATTTGATAAGCATTTTAGCAACTTCATAAATCTGAAGAGCGAGTTCTCTCGTTGGGCTTAAAACAACCGCACGGGGAACAGTATATCGGCCTTTGTTATTAGGTGATCTGATCAGTTTTTCAACAATCGGAATTAAAAACGCTAACGTTTTCCCACTACCAGTTTTAGCACAAGCACATATATCCTTATTTTTCAATCCAATTGGTATACAAGCTTCTTGAATTGGAGTAGGTTTGGTTATATTAGAATCAGTTAAAGCCTTAAGAATTGGTTTTGATAGTTTCATATCCATAAAAGATGAAACAGTAACATATTCTGTTAAAACATTTTTGAAATCGAATTTTTCTTCCTGAAAGGTAATGTCAATAACAAAATTTTATAAAAAATCAATTTGAATGCATTTGATTATTATTATTCAAAATATTTATTGGCAATTTAATTAGAAAATAATATTTACCGGGTGAAGATCAAAAGACTTTTTATTCACAATAGTTGTAATATCTCTCAAAGTATCTGGATATTGGAAATTAATAAAATTAATTTTAAATAAATATAACCTGCTTCTAAATCTTTACTCTCATCGATAATATTAAAACATTCTAACTGTGTTCTATGTTCATCAATTAGTCTATCAACAACTTTTCCTCGATAAATTTCAGTAGGTTTTTCCTCTGTAAATGGATTGTCATTTTTAAAATCAGGTACCTTAAATATACCAAATAAATGAAGACAAATTGCAAACAAAATTAAATACCGCTGCTATGTCAAATTGAAATTTGTCTGCAAATTCCTAAACTATATTAAAAATTACAAAATTAAAAAGAATTTATAACCATGCGAGAGAATTGGATAAATTTTGAATATTAAAACAATTATAATATATAATTGTGAAGATAGTAACAAAATATATTTTTGAAAAAATTTAAAAAAACAATTAAACATATCGTTATTTATAAGAATAAATTAAAAAGTAAATGACAGGAAAATAAATAACAGATGAAAAATCGAAAAAATCCATCAGGAGTCGATGAAAAGAAAATTAAATTAAATTAGGAAAAATATTTTGTTGCATAAATTAATGAGAACATATGAAAATTAATAAAATTTGAATTTGTTTTACTGCAGATATTACATGAACACACGCACGCAGATAGGAAGTATTTAAACCACTGCAGTGACACGAAATATCTTATGCCAAATTTGAATTGCATAGATAAGTAATTGTTGTTTAATTTTTTCTAGTATCATTATGATCTTTAAATTAAAATTTTATGGCTTTTAAATCTTTTCTAGTTTATGATTTTAATCAGAAACTTTGATAAAATTTTTGATATCACAACCATGTTTAAAGAAATTTTCACACATTCGACCTTAGCGTATTGTCAAAATGCGTAGTTTTCCTGTGGACACTTCGTACCACAATTGAAATCAATGTATAACTCCACATAGACTTTTTTTCGTATCCTGTCTCATGCCTCCAAGGAAGAACAGCGTCGTACAGGGAGTAACTTCTAATGATTCTTTACGTTCACAATAAGGATGATGTAGGTGTTAGATGTAAACTGTCGTTTATTAACATTAGTAAATTATAATCACAATAATAACGGTTATAATAATATTAGTAATTATAATAAAAATTACAACGATTTTGATATCATACAAATAAATTAATAATAATGCAATGGTGATGACTTGTGGTGAATATGAAATACCTAGTGACGGTTAAGGTGCTAAAAATGTACACTCATAAAAGCAGATTTATTTAGTCGTTTGGTTGAGTAGTATAATTCATAAAATAAAATTGACAATAAATAGGGCCTGTCGTTATTATCGTCACATCTGACCTTGACCATATAATCAATTGGGTACTTAGTTTGAGAATTGGTCACAATTATGCCGTCTGAAAAATTCCAATTGTTGGGCTAGAACAAAATTAATGAAAAAAGTAGATTGAGCTCTGGGGTACATAAGCAAGCACCATAAGAAGTTGAATTCAATTCATAAAGAAAACACCAAATAAACACGAGTAAAAAATAAGTAATCAAAGAAACGAAATAAAACATTGATGGCGTTCTAGGGTCGTTTACCTAACTCGACTCAGAAGAAGTTTGGTTTTCAACGGGGTTATCGCTGGGGGTGAAATGACCTATTTCCGAGGCAAACCCTAAAACTCCAAATAAGATTATTTCAAGCAACCAACTGTATCCCCGCGTGGATAAGACGCGTTGGAAATGTATACGTAGCGGAATGCATGGGTAAAGGTGAGCTGGTTTAATCCGACTGCTCGACTCATACATGCCTCAACGATCAGGACTGCCGTTAGGAGGTCTATAAATTGATTGGCCGATGTCCGCATCGGTGATACACTACGTTAGAGTCTATTGATCCTGGGAAAGAGAAAGAATTAAAACCCATAATACATTTACTCTACAAAGCTTTCACTTGGATTACTGGGTCCGAACGACAAGAAAGCTGTAATCCCCTCGCTTATCGACGATACTCTAATTCAACTGACATTCACATCTTCGTAACCTAGAAAATTAATTTTACTAATTAATTTTACTATTCATTTAATTTCTATTTGTGTACAAGATTAATGTTGGCTAGAACTGAATTCTAGACCCAAATCTTGAAAATGTGACGAAATGTGGTGGCACACGACACGCATACCTAACATTAAGTTTATTCAAATAAAATAGATACAACATTAAATAAACAAAGATAATAAAGAGTAAAAATAACCAAAAAAGAAACATCTAAATTAAGAAATAAATCAAAACAAATGCAGGAAGTAGCACATGAAAATTGACTCAAATATAACAGAAAAGCACAAAAGTATAAAATTAAACTCAAATGAAATCGAAAAACTGTGGAAAATTTAAAATAAAAGAAAATTCTAGACAAAAACCCAGAACAATATATAAAAATGGCGAAATCCATCATGGACGCCACGCAATACAATAAAACTCAAGAAAAATAAATAATTTGGTTGTAAAAAATAAAAATCTTAAAAAAGAATTTATAAAAACGATTCTAAAATAAAAATTGAAATAAATTTCATATGGAATGTTCTGGAAATGCCAAATCCATCATGGATGCAAAGTTAATAAAAATAATGCAAAAATAAAATTTTAAAAAGTAAAAACAAAATTTTATGGCACAAAAATCACCATCAAAATCAACAAAAATCAAAAATAGAATGTTCTAGAATTAAAAAGAACTCGAGTTTGTTTTACTGCATCACATACTCGCACATAGAAAAATAGGTATATATACCGCCACATTTCCATTACAAGACACTCTCTTTTTATGCCAAAGTTTTGTTTTGTTCAGACTGAATCGGAATATAGCGGTAAGACGTTATTTTGTTTTTGTCTTTATACTATTTGTTATTATTGTACTTTCATGATATTATATAGCATTATTAATTATATTTTAAAATGGAACTCTGATCTTAGTTTATTTTATGCAGCAAGAGTGGCTGGGATATTCAGGTTCATTTTTATGCGCGAGATTCGAACCAGCCTTGTATCTAAATTTTAAATTCATATTAACTTCCTCATTGATGGGTACACAACCCCAATGATTGTAGGTCAATGACTTGACATGCTGATAAAATGGAAAATTTTTTGTAACCAGGGGGCGACACAACTACATGGTTCTTCTGAAGAGCTGTGGAGATAATTCCTTAGTAGTAGTCAGCCGAGTCGTTACGACCGAGTGAACAAATTAAACTCACAGTAATCAAAGGGTCTATGACCCCACGTAACAGTAGGGCTTTCCTTAGTGAGTCCAGTGTGGCCACAAAAGTAAGCAAATTTTAATTAAATCGACTATTTTTGTAATGACATACCTAAACTTACATCCAAAATCATATACTTTACATCACACTAGGACTCATTAAACGGAGGAAAGCTCCAGACTTAAAATGATCACAATTCTACAATTATTTGACACTCAATGTAGCCGATTATGTCTAAAGGTTCTATAGTAGTCCAAATCATACTAATAATCATAATTGCCTATATGTATATCGAATTCATAAAATCATAATTTGTAAATTTTCTTAAATAATCTGTTGAATAATATCGTAAATGAAGATAATGTGAATAATCCTAATTACTTATATGTATCTCAAATGATAATTTGGTAATTATTCTTAAGCAAATCTCGAACGGTGGTAATAATTCTAATTAAAATTTACATATATGTATATTAAATTCATAAAAATGAGAATTGTAATTTTCCGTAAATAACCTCCTTGAATTATGTGGTAATTAACGACAGTATTAATGATACTCATTTAAACTATCGATATACATGTATGTAATCCAAGAATTGTAATTCATAATTTTTATTAAATGACCCCCGAAATCCGTATCTTTTTACCACCTTAGCATTATAAAAGTTATTATTATTCATAATCCTTATTATTATAATTGCTGTTATTATTATTTTATTGATATTGAATGTCATTTTACAAATACTATGGCTATTAATTTGTCATCATGCCATAATACCAATTTGGTACAAGTTCGGAATTCCCACTCCAGCAATAATTAATTTAAATTATTTAATTATAAAATCGATATTTAAAAAAAATTAATACGATTTATGTCTATTTAGATTCTAAACGAAGATATAATACACAACTGAACAAACCATGGTCTTTGTGCAAAGTTTGGGACTTTTAACGGTACTTCCGTGTTATCTTACCCCCAAAAATTAAATTAAAAAAGAACACATAATTATTATATTTATTTTCTAAATCACAGTCACAAACTCAGCAAATGTTTGTAAAGAGTTTGTAAATGGTCATCCAGGTGGCTAGAAAACCACAATGTCGTTGAGAATATCGTCGAACACATCGGCACTGTTGCTTAGAACACGTTTGCGCCACATAAACTAGCACATGTACGAGTCAATCATCTGTCTATGAGATCCATTTTGTCGTTTGTTCCTTTCTTTTGCCGCCCTCCACGTTCTCTTAATTGTTTGTGTGTGGGCACCGGTAACAGGGTTTACAAATTTTTGTGAATGGTTACCGGTGCTGTGTGTGTAACCTTGTCCTGGTATCTCAGCAATTCCAGCGTACGCCCCCCTCTCGCCCGATACGATGTTACTCCCTGGTGCAATAGATTGAGTTATTATTGGCATCAAAGTAGCTGCAGTTCGATCTGGGACAGTGTACAAAAAGCAATCACCAGTTTCATTACAGATACCACCAAAAACCCATTGTTGGGGAAACACACGACCAACTTGGTTTTTTGCGCCGTGAAAATAAACTTTCATCTATTTCAACTGTTGTGTTAGGACCTCCAATTATCATTGGATTAACCAGAGATACATGTTCCAGTCAACGATACTGCTTTCGCCAATATCTAGTTCATTTTCGCAGAAATTATACTTGTCAACTGCTTTGACCAACAATAAATAAACAGTATAATTTGTCTGAAAGGCAATTTGGAGCCTTGTAGCCATGTTCCTCGTCGAACTTGTACATCTTCCCGGCATTCACGTTTCTTACAACGCCAGCGGTCGTGATGGTCATAAAGTGACAAAGTCATGGCGTGATTATTGCTACAAATACGCGGATTGTGCAAAATTCCATGTTGCTGCAAAAACTGCACAGCACTGGCTTTGTCATTTACTACGCTGATAGCCTTAATAAATTCATGTTCAATAACGTCATCAATAATGTATTCTCTCATTTTTTATATTGTTATTTTAATTCTATTTTATAATTTAATTTTTGGGGGTAAGATAACACGGAAGTACCCTTTTATCAGTTAAAAACTTTGCCCTAAAAGTAATTGCCACCGGTTTGTGGATTTGATACCTTCGACAACAACTTATGATGGTAAAATATAAAGATGCCCAAGACCTTACAGAAAAGAATTACCATTAAGAAAAAAGACATTTTATAGAATAGCAACTTAACATGTAATCCATTTTTTACCCTTAAAAATGAGCCAATAATTTTCTGGGAGGAATTCCTAACTTGTATCGGAAATTGTGAATGCAATGACAAATAACTTTAACTTTCAATCATGAAAACATACTGTATTGACAATGCTTTATTTCACATTGCCGATTTGAGTATTGAATGACGCAGGAGTAAGGTATCATTGTGTATAAGTTCCACCAAATTATTATGCACGAGAGGAAAATTTATAAAAGAAAAAAGACAAAATAATAAAAATACTTTTATTGAAATATTTTTGTTTGATCAATAAAATGTCATTTATAAACTGATCAAACATGGCGAATAACTTAAATACTGGTAAAAACGTTGAGATTAACCTCGTGTCTGTTAAGGGGTTTCGATTTGTTATATTAGTTCTTCTAGAAATGACTTCTTTAATGTATTTACCACAACTTTATCTGCTTTTAAGGGTTTATTTTGGGACAAAAAATTTGATTCTTAAGACTTCAAAATAATAAGTAAGCATAAAGTACTATCGTTTGACAATGCTCTTGGTTATTCGCTTTATTGATTCACTTGTGTATTTTTTTTAATAAATACATAAATTAATTTGTATTTGATCATAAAAACAGACGAATTTATTAGGGGTCTCATTGACGCTCATTTACTGGCTGTGATGAAAACAGTTCACTAGTAACATCTTTTCTAATCACATAACATTAACACAATGATATAAAATCTTTTATTTATTTATAAAAATTTGTAGTCTAGTTTTTTATTTATTTATTTTTGGTTAACAAGTAAATAACGAAAATGATACATTTTGTTGAGTTTTTATTGGTTGAAATTAGGAAACAATTTTTTGTTAATCATGACATTTTTTAGTAAAACTTAAATTTTTGTCTTCAAAATGTATTCTCCTGACACTTATACTTCTATTGCAAATAATAAAAACAGTTTTATTCACTTTAAATAATAAATTACTTTCCGTCTTCGTTTTTTCATTTCTTACAAATGGTCTAATAAATATATCTTTCCACTGACTAAAGAAATTAAATAAATTTTTCATAAAACAATTTCTATATTTTGAATTTTGAACATATTAAAAGACATAATTAAATAGACAAATCTTTATTTATTTTAATCCTGTTTTTCAAATTTATTCATCAAAACAAGTTCATCCAAGTATGTACATTAGTAAAGGAGGCAAATACGGAAAAGTTGTAGATCGTCAAAGTGATGCAAGTTAGATCACTCGGATATTTGAGTTCTTGCTAAAATTGGACAATAAAAATAGTGCAGCGAAATTTATTAGTCCTTAGAATTATTACACCAAACACGACAAACAAGAAGTCGTAACAATTACTATATTTTATTGATAAACAGTATGGATGAGGTTGGTTAAAAACGATCATTAAAAGTTAGCCATGCACAACCTTTTCAACGCTGTGTGCCACATTAGCAAATTAATAATTGAATGGGGGCGACAGGACAATTACAAAAACTAATTCATTTCATATCGGATTATTTTCTTATGCATTTCAATGTAATTGCATAATTTCACAATTAGTATACAACAAATTTTTTTTATTTAAAGATACAAATTATAAATTAGGGCCGCAGCAAAAATAAAATCGGGCCGAATGCAGCCCTCGGGTTGTGCATGGCTGATTTAAGGTGTGCACTGAAATTGAAATTGATTTTTACGAAAAAATTTATATTTCGAAATATAATATGTCAAGTTTCTAACTTGGACTGACTTTTGTGTTTAGTGGAAATAAAAATTAGAAGGAACGTTTATTAAAAACAATAGGTAAATGTGATCATGAAATATAATCATCGAAAAAAAAAATACTGTCTGAAATTGTTAAATCATTACCTGGTGTAGCATGGATGTTTGATTGTAACGAACCAGAACTGCTACCAAAAAATTAATATAAAAACTTGTATAAAAAATTGAATGGAAAGGTGTGGAACTATCTTTGAAAAATCTGAATTGTATTTTTAATTGACCATAACCTCAAACAGTAAATCAATTAATTTGATGAAGAATTTCTTATGAATTCCGTTTTATGGAAAAAATGATGTAGAATTTTATATCGACAGAAGAATATCAAAATATAACTGTTATTATTTCAAATTTAGTTCAAACATAATATCAGTAGAATATTTTAATTTATATTTACCATTGGTCTTTTTAAGATTCCTTTATCTTCATCCATTTTTAGGCTATTGGTCAATTTGTTGCTAATTATTAAACACAATATTGATAAATAGTCTAATAAGAAATAAGATGGGACAACATGATATTAAATTTTTATTAGAATTTAAAATTGTATTTAAGATTTATTTGTTAATCCATGTATTAGAAATCAATTTTTTTAATAAAACAAATTAATAGACAATTCAAAAAGGATTGTCAAATTATGCCAAGTACTTTATGGATTGCTTTGGCAATGACGTTTTTAGTTGAACATTTTCTCATATTTCACATTTTCAAAGCTATTTTTAATTTTACACGACCGCAGATTGTTCATGACTGAATTACCACAATGACCAAAGTTAATATATATTTCACTAGTAAATTAAAATTATGATAAATGTAAAATGAACTGATCATAATAAATTTCAAATTTATTAATATCATACTATTAAACACACAAATAGAATACGTATAGATAATCACAATACAAAGGTATAGGAGGAGTCAATTCCATTTAAACCCATTAAAAGCACCTTAGTATTTGTATGAATGAATAAACTAACAATGAAATAGAAATGCAACTGAAAACCAAAATCTAAAGCATTAGCAATATATTACTAACACGCAATACAATAACAGTGAATTATTTAACGGTATTTAACAGAAAATTATATTTGTGATTTCCTACTATACTTGAATTTAGTTGGCCCAAAAGTTTGTGTTGCGAATTGGGGACCGTAACGATTTGGAATATTAGGAGCATAGGGAGCACTCATTTGTGACCGACCAATGGAATTGCTCCAAGGGGGAGCGATATATGGATTGGAATCTTCAGGCATGTTGCTAACGCTTCTTTTGATATCGGGCTGTACGTTAATCCTAAAATTCAATGATGAAATTGGAGGTTTGACATCATTCATATAATCGGTGTCAAATGCAGCCTTATTGGATCTTGGCATAACAAATTCATTATCCAATCCGATTGGACCGGGTCTTCTCATTCCAAATTCACTATCGAAACCAACATTACCAGGCATGCTCATTCCATACTCATGTTCATATCCCATATTGACAGGCCCTCCTCTCATTCCAAATTCATCGAAACATGAGCTCATGTTCCTTTTCATTCCAAAATTACTCTCATCAATATAGTTGTCCTCAAAATGTTCAGGTTCGGGTTCAAATTGATTTAAAAATGAGCCACTTAGATTTTTCGGTAAAATATTTTCTTGGATAAATCTCGTAGGATCCACAGGATTTGCTTCTTCTCTTTCAACATTATTAAAATCACAGAACCCTCTACTCGACATTGGAGGTGCAATAGCACCAGCATTTACTCGTTCGAGATATGCTTTCATTTTTATTTGGTGCTTTTTGCCAGCAAAATGCGTTTCCATTTGGGCAACAGATTCACCTATTACATTGCAAACATCACAGCGTAAATCATCCTTCGTATCAATGGGTTTTATAGGATTGAATGATGACCAATTTTCTGCATTTTTTTTATGTTTTTTACCGGAATAATGCTGCAGTGCAGCAACTTTAGAGGAAAATGGTGTTTCACATAAACGACAAAATTCAAGATCCAATTTGTGAACGTTTTCATTTATTTCAAATTTCTAACATAAAAATTAGAAATTAAATAAATAGTACTACATATTTTAAATCACAGACTTAAAATAATTATCTTGAAGTACCATTTATAAAATCAATCAAATCAATGGAAAACAGAAGAATATCAAAATATAACTGTTATTAGTTCAAATTTGGTTCAAACATAATATCAGTAGAATATTTTAATTTATATTTACCATTGGTCTTTTTATGATTCCTTTATCTTCATCCATTTTTAGGCTATTGGTCAATAAGTTGCTAATTATATAACATAATATTGACAAATAGTCTAAAAAATAAGATGTGACTACATGATATTAAATTTTTAGATGAATTTGCATAATTTTGACTTAAATCCTCTTCATTTCGGAAGCCCGAAGGATTTTAAATTCCGACATATTATCGTTGTTTCTGTGAGGACTATTTGCCCTTCCTATTTTTAGTTTTCAATATCTTCTGGGTTTTGAGATATTTTTCGTTAGACATGGTAATCACTACATAAATTACTTCTAATCTTAAATATTTTATGGCATTCAATGCATAATTTAAGTACATCTACCACATAAGTTTGTTAGTGGAAATCCCTGTTTTTAATAGATTTTATACAAGAAAATCATTAATTCGAACACGAGAGTGTAAGAATTAAAACCCCACTTTGTTTTAATTTATCAAAGTATTTTTTTGTAAATTTTAATTTCATTTGAACGGTTAAATATTTTCTTTATAATAAAAAAATACGACAAATGAAAAAACAGCTACTAACATCAAGTTAATGTTTTCTAAAAACAGTTTACATGACCAAAGATTCCAATGTGGATTGTTTAATTTATGGTGAGTTAAAAATCAATGAAATAAGTAACTACTGTCAATGGTGAATAGATAGAGAAATTTTATTAAAAGAGTGAAATTAGAAAATTTTTACATTTATAAACATGAAGAAAAATAAACAGAAAATATAAAAATTATGCAATAAATCCGAAAGGATACTGAAGTAACCAGAATTTGTTGATCTACCAATTTCAAAAATATATAAAAGATCAACAAATGCGAAAATAATAATTTTACAAATTCAATTTAAATTTCAAGAAGTTCATAGAAATGGTATAACTAAATTCCATGTAACCTCCTGAAACTATTTAAAGTATTAATTAACAGAATTTTTAGCACCTTTATGACCTTAGTTGCAATTCATATATAATTAGTTACATACAAATAACCTTAGATGTATTTATTATGCCCCCTGTCACTAATAAAATCCGAGTTGTGCTCCTAACCAATTTTAATTCCAGCACAAATGAGAGAAAGCATACGACAGATTTTCGAATGGAGAATTAAAAAATCGAATCGAGTGCTACATCGTTACGATAGCTCTTTCCACATGAAATTGAATACTTGCGTGGATTTGACAAGTGGTAATAATACGTTAATTTTAAACTATCTTCCATTAATATTAGCTACAAAATCATAATTTCAAAATAGATTAATTTATTTTTTATCGACCTAATTAATCAATTTTAATTAAATTGTTAAATGTTAATTTCATAATTAATTCTCAAAAGTAATATTTTAAATTGAAAAGCTTGAAATTTGAAAGAAATTCAATAGTATCAATAAATTAACAGCTATGAGTGCCTGCATGTGATTTTCGTTTTTTTTTAATTAATTCGAGTGAAATGCATTAAACTCACGAAGGTTTATTATTTCAGTTTTAATCCCTTTAATGTATCCTGCAAAATTTCCATTCGAGTTTCATGATATTCAAAGAAATATGTGAATATTTCTTTAAGCCACCACAGATGTAATTTAGAAATGGTACTGCAAGAAATTATCAATTTTAATTAATACGAACAGTATCTCAATTTAAAAAGTGCAGTACCAATAAAAGCTAAAATATTAATGAATACCTTGACAAGTTCTCGGAAGGGTATTTTTGATGATTTTGTGGGTGCTGTCCCAGGTGCATTTGGTTCACCAGACTTATTAACACCGGTTTCAATCTCACGAATCTCTTCTTTGGAAAGAGGTAAATTATAAGTACCGTGGGGCAAAAATTTTAATGCTATCTTATTTTGATGTTTAGTGCTATTATAGTGACTTAATGCACTCGAAATAGTGGTTAAAATGGCGCTGCATTCTAGACACTTTTTTCGATAAATCAATTCAATCAAATTATCAGGTGCATCTGGTACTCGCATTTCTAGGAGTAAAATAAAAATCAAATTAAAAGCTAAATAATCTAGTACGTAATCTTCCAGCAGAAGTGTTTTCATTAATTTTCTTATATGGTAGTATTTTATTGGATTTATCGAATATTTCTTCATCGGAGAGGTCTTCTGGTGGAGCTGCTATGTTAAGACTAGGATCGATTTCATAATTAACTATATTATTTATAAAAATTCCAAAAACTATAATTTAATTCACCTTCAAGAATAGATTCCGAATCAATTGTCTAAATAAAAAACATATAAATAATAATTCATTAATTTACATAATATATTGTACTTCAGTAGGCATTTATCAAAATTTCAAGATGAATTTTAAATATTTATATTTACTTCAAATTATTTAACTGTATTGCTAAATAAAAACAAATATTAAACTTTACAAATAACAAGTTCGACATTTTAATTTAAATTATCTGACACCATATTATATAAAATTGAATTTAATTTTATAATAATATTTTCTTTTTCATCGTCATTTTTCACAAGATGTATCAATAAGTTTTTTCTAATCATTAAAAAGCAATTTTTATTTAAATAAAATGTAGTTCAGTAAATCTTTGTTTGTGTTGGATAACATGGATCGAGCAATCAAGGAATTTGAACTCTCGGAGTATTATAGAGTAGGCCTGAATAGGGTGCATATCTACGTAGAGCCATCATAACATCAGCAATATCCAAATTTCGCAATCCAACCCAATCCAGCCCAGAGAGTGTGTCGATAGATCGTCATTGCGGTAACTATATTGAAAATCTAACTGTTTGATCTTTGTGATTTAATTTGACTTATTGATGAAATTATCGTTGACATTTTGATCTTGTATTCCTGTAGCTTATTTATTTTATTTTGGATTAAGTGTTTATGTAATATTATTCCTTTATTTTATGTATATACAATGTAAAATAATAAATATATGGGTAATTAATTATTATTAATTGAAAAGAAAAACATAAGCATATGGTTTTAAATTGGCAATACACGTGGAAAAATTATAAATTTAGAAATATACAGGGAGAGGCTAAATGAATAAATAATGCAAGAAATAATGTCTTACAATCTGTTATATTGAATAATAATATTTTTTACAGCAATAATAATTAAGATTACATTTAAAATTTTCATCTGTGTTGGTAACGAAGGGGAATATTTTAGGCTCTGCCCTAAACTACCTTCATGACTTGCCATCGATCTCCCTTACGTGTGCCCCTGTTGACAAATCAGGTTGGTGATGCGCTTCTTCACTTCTCAGGTCATTTACATTATTTCGTTCCCAGAGTTAAATCTTTTTGAATTTAACAATTTTATTTTCGTTTTCATATATTAAAGGAGCGTACGCGGTTTTATTTGGGTTTTGTCGGAGTGGGATTTGATCAAAATGTTTGATTAATTTATCATTATTGCGAAAATTCGTGTTGAAATCTTCTATTGTATACAACAGATGTGTATACTTCAGAATTAGTTTGTCAAAGCCAAGTTTACATGACTCTCCCTAAAAGAAAATTTTCTCTAAAGACGAAAATACATTTAAGCGGTGCTTTTACTTTTTTTCAAAATAAAACTTCAATTATTCAAATAGGTTAACGTTTGTGTCAGCCAATTAATCATTTATGTTTGCCTCTAAAAAATTTATTCATTGTATGAACGTCTATCAGTCTATTCGGTGACAGATTATTTATTGGATGATAGTAAGATGTTTACATTTCAAAATCTAGATTCAGATTTATGTTTACAAATGTCGTTCACTGACAGTTTGGTTTTTTAAATGGTGTATAAGAGTTTACATCGTTACCATACACATAATCTACACTTAACCGGAAACATATTCACGCATCCTGTATCGACTATCCCTCCGAACGAAAATCATATACGACTGCCGACTGTTTATCTTACCATCTATCGAGTTCGCCTTATGATGATTTAATGTAATACTATGTCAACGAAATTCATGAAATTCGCTCCCACGAATGGATATTTGTGACGACGAGCCAATTTGGTCTACATGACAGGATATTTACCAATGATGAACGTTCGGCGGAGATCCGAACATCTACTAAGATGAAGATTTCAACCTATGCGTATATTGTCGAGATTTCGTTTGTATGGAACGTTCAGTTATTGATCGCGAGAACTTTGATGTACCGATATGAACTAAAAACCTAACTATTTTTCGAACGTGGTGAATTCTCTACCAGACGATCCGCAAACCTTCTCATCGCTGCACGAAGAAATTGTCGACAGCCTCGAGTTTGGAATTAATAAATAGAAACAAAACAGAGTCTCCGAAAATTGTCTGTCGTATGGAACTTTTCCCTGTTCGTAACGTTAGAAATAGAATTCATTCGTCCTAAGCAAACTCTTTCAACTGAGAAAAAATTGCTGCATGTTGCCTCTCGATGACGATACCCTCACTATGAAAATTAAACGAACTTTTGGTCTCGCCGTCTACCACGATTCGCCCGTTGACTACTAGCACAAGTGCCAACAATCACACGACGACCACGATAGCCAGGTCAACCGATATTTAATCAAATTATAATTATAAATGTCAAATATTTATAAATTTACATCAAAAATCAAAAATAATTTCTAACTCAATTCCATCCACCGACCATACCCCTTGGTTCTGAATATGATTCACCCAATCCTTCTATGGTTCAACTCATTAGCATACGATTCTCAATGATTCATTTTGTCCGGTATTTCTTTCGATAGTATCATTTCCCTCCCGCTGAGGTTCTACATCATTCAATTCATACTATATATTCCCACGCTGATTTAACATTCTAGACATATCCAATTCAGGAGTTATTGTCATTATCCTCATCATTATTTCAACCGACCATGGCGATCATACTCAGAATCTACAAGCGGTACCGTCGCTGAATGTTCATGCGCGAAGAGAGAAACGCAATTTATCGCGACAATATTATAATATTTTATTACAGGTACAAATAATTCTGTATGTCTATGTATTAAATAAAATTTAAAAATTTACTTTTCTATTATTCGAATAAATACAATAGCTTGATGAGATTAAAATTCGTAAGATGCCGATGTCGAATTCAATAAACTTGAGTGTTGTTGAGCTAGGTCCTTCTGTATGAAAGTTTTAGACATTGTTAAATATTAACAAAAATTTTTACCTGTATGAAAGTTTTAGATATTGAGGGAACTAACCAAATGTTTTCCTTATATAGTCTGTTTCGTCCAATCCGGACTCAGTTAGTGTGTAAAGTAATAATTTTTTCTTAATTTGTGTTGTTTGAAAGCCTTTTCTATGTTATTTATTCATTTTTCTTTGTTAATTTACTAATTACTTTAATTTATATATTTTTCCTTATTTTTGTTAGTTTCTGTTGGTAATTCGGTTTGCAATTTACTGTTTTACTTTTTTCTTTGTTTTTCTTTATTGTTTTTCATGATCAGTTTTTATTTTCCTGTCTATATTTTAGTCACTTAATATTTAATTTTATTCTGGCTAATTATTTTCCTTTGTCTGCTGTGTTCTTTTTTATCTATTTGTGGTTTAATTTACTATTATTCCTATTTCGGTGGTTTTGTTTTAATTGTTATCTTATTTTATCATTTTTCCTCTTTTTTTTCTTATTTTCTCTACATTTGGTCGGCTCTCTCAATTTTACTTTAATACAGGTTTTGCTTTTTTGATTACCCTAGAAAGGTAATTTTTAATTTTTAATTATTCTTAATTATTATCGTTTCTAGCCCAACATCTGTTATAATAAATAATAATATTTTTTTAAGATCAATAATACATAATATGCATTTTATTAATACTTGAGTACACGTATAAAATATATGAATTTAATTCCCATACTAAGAGAACAAAAATAGTATAAATAGCGACCTAAAATCATTATTAGTCGCCAAAAAATTAAAGCACTTTTTCACAATCTAAAAAGGTAAATCCATATTAGGTTATAAAATAAGACTGACACTACAAAAACGTCTAAAAATTGCACGCAACATAGCACACATACACCAAACACCACTGAACAATTTCTCTCACCAATTTACTGTATTAATCAATTTATATTTACATTTATTATTATTCATTTATTAATATTATCATTTACTGAATTGCTTTGGAATGTTTTTTGGAAATTAATTTTAGCCATTTTAGAAATGGCTTTCAGGTAATATATTTAATTTTAAGTAAAGTTTAAGTCTTGAATTTTGATCCATATAGATATGAGATCATTATTCAAGTTCTTAAATTTTACTTTTAGTCAACATTATAATTATAAATTATTTTTAATTAATTTTCAGGGATTTTTGATATTTTATTACAAGTATTTTGGAATATTTTCGAAAAAATGTGAGTTAGATATGTTTTTAATTATAATTAAATAAATGAATTACCAAAAATATGTACTTTTCCAAAACATTTTGGGAAAAATCCCCGAATAATAAAAATAAAATAATTTTTTTTTCTGAGCTCAATATGAGGGGATACTTTCAGGAAAGCAAATATGGATTGAAAAGACATTGAACAAAATTCATCTGCTCTTGAAATTTCATTAAAAATATATTTTTAAAACTTTTCAGTGATCTTTTTTTATCTAAAAGTTGTCTAAAATAGAATTATTATAGAAATGTATCTCAGCGGTGTATTTCGATGAATCAAAAGTTTGTATGTGTTTTTTAGTATGTGTTGTGTTTGTGTGCAGTTTTTTATTTTTCTTCCACTTTTCAGATTTCTATAATATAAGATATATCTGACTGCACTCTAAATGAAAACATCAACGTAAAATCAAAGTAAGTATGTATGTATCTATAATGTAAGATTATTGATTTTTTTGTTATATTATAGGAAATGCATCTCAGTGGCGTTTGGTGTATATAACATACACACAATAACAAATTTTGCACACACTATCTGTATTGAACATTGAATTTGAAATTTGAAGAAATTGTTACATCTTATCGGTACATTTTTATTATAAATAAATATCTTAAACAGTTTGTTTTTGTTATTTTCAAATATACAAGAACCAAGAAAGTTGGGGTTTTCAAATAACGAGACCTCAATATCTGTTATTGGGCATACGCAAGATTGTGAACTAATATCACAAGAATCGACACTCGGTTGAAGGTAATCCACATTTTACCCTGTCGTGTAGTTTCCAATGCAACCCAGAATAGAAAGGGCTGTTGGGCGTCTAAGGGTGTGTCAGATTTTCAGTCGTCAAGGGTGATATCGGCATAGATTCCAGTCGACTCCTTCCTAAACGTCCAATATGGTTTACTGCTATCAAACCACTTATGTACCCATGGCTGAAACCACGTTGGAACTGTACATAAAGGCTGGAGCCCATGAGCAGGTGAGGTCCTATGTTAGAACTACTCCTCATAGCGCTTCCCAAACGTGTTCATGGATTCCGTTAGAAGGTCTTACTCCCCAAAATACGATGATAAAGAAGTCTTTTTACCTCTGGTTTAAATAAGGTTGAACAAACGATACATCATCTATTTTCGCATGACCAATTCATTCTTAAGACTGCATCCAAAATGGGACAACATACAAAGGAAAATATAAAAAACATTTAATTACATTGCTTTATTTAAGAAAACCTCATTGAATCATACGCGGATCGACCAATACACAATTAACAACTAGAGAATAATAGTTTTATTCATGCGTCAATAGGATGACTGGTAGGTAGACAGAGTTCGAATATACAGTTAATTTTCCCATCGTGACAGTGAACTAAGATGAATGGATTCGTGATTCACGAGGGATGTTAGTCCAAAGGGATTCGAAATCGATGGGTTCTTGTAACATGGTTGCTATTTCTCGCTCTAGTTGCTGATCAACCATCGCAGATGTAGTTGATGCTGGTATTACTCGATAGTTGGATTGACGGGTCACTTCCGGTGCAAAGCTGGAGAGAAGCTTGCTTGTAGATGTTACTGCAAACAGGGTGGCTTCGAGGCTGTTATTTCGTCTCGCTTTTTCTTTGATCTTTCTGCTCTCCTATACCACTTTCGTTTTCGGACGACTTGAGTTACGACTGCAGCCGAAGCCGTAGGGATGTCTGAAGGAATAGCCTGTGAAGACGGTTGGATCGAAGAGGTTGTCGATTTCATGAGGATGTCGTCGGGAGTTGGCTACTGGACGTGTCGACCCCATGGCTCGCATAGGCTGCCGTCTGATAGGTGTCCCGATCGACTGGCAAATGATGCGAAGGAAAAACGTTGTTCCGGTCGGAAAATGGGTATTCGGACACTCGCTTTCGAAGGTCGGCCTGCGAGGATATCGAATGTAACGTTTCGGATTGCACTTGAATGGTGAGTTTCAAGCTCCGGTTCTCTTCTAGTAGGCTGTCTCTACAATGCTCTAGGCGAAGAATCTTTTTCTTTACCTCCTTCATTTGGGGCGGGGAGAACCACGTCCCTTCCATCTGATGTATACGTTTCTTTAATCATCCAATTTCAGTACGAAGGCGATTGATCTCCATGTTCTTGTCCGAGCACGAGAAAAACGGTCTCGGCCCAGTTAGTGGTAGATTTGGTTCTGACATATCTATAAGTAATTTCCAGATATTGATGGCTTACGGAAGGTACAACAGACACAGTTATTCATGTCATTCGCACAGTTCGTGAGTTTCGTGGTAAACCAAAATTACCGCTGAAGAGAGTATCATTAATATAACTGGTCATAATATAACCTGACCAATCCACACATTGAAACTAATTTCCGAATTTATTTAAGATGATCTACTTCTCTAACTCTATTTAAAATCGGTCGAGTAGGGCCTTTTAAGAAAGGATTAAAATTCATTCATTCAAACCACACATACCTTTTCCACTTTCGGTTAATTCTCACACTCACATTACACCTGACGCGGGGAACTGGATCTGAACGGGAAAAATCGAAGGAGACAGATGACAGAGGTTCTCGCATTTTTATATTATTAATATTTGTAAACTACTAAATTTATTATAAATGATTTACGACAAAGAAAAATTAATTTAGTCATTAATTAAAAATTTTCGATCATTCGGAGTGAAGTGATTTCGATCTACACCTATTCATCCTATGTGTTATTGTATGAAAATGTTTATATCTCGACTTATGCTCGTGTAACTATGTTCTCAAGGCGTCGTACATATCCGTTTTATGTTTATATTATGTGGGACTGATTGACCAGCAGAACATGGTGGTGAAAATTATTCTGGAGTGTTTACTTTCCGATTCAATGGACTTATCTGCCACTGCTAATGTTGTTTATGTTAAGGTATCAATCATCCTATTCTTGGTCGTATCGGTCTCCTATTCAACGCATAATTTATCGATAATCATATTCTCATTGGAAGAGGTTTATAAACATCCGGTGATCTTCAGCAAAGTATTCATGCGATGTTACAGGTGTTATGACTGAATTATTTATGTTCGTGCGACAGAGCTAATGGAGATAGACTATGTCAGTGACAATTTTCGTGAAACGAAACGTAATTGGGTTTTACTGCTGATTCAGTATTTTGTTTTTATTTCTGAAAACGTAGATGAATCGTTGACGTTAACTGGCATGCGATTATTCGTTCGCTTCTCAACGTGAATTCTCCTATACAACGGTAGATTCATGTGAAACCTATACCAGCTGTTTTCTATATCTGTTAGTCGCGATTTCAGCTAATGTTCGGAATTTTTATATCTCTTCATTTTTATCTTTATTCGCCGGATCAACTCGTTACTGACATTCGCTATCTCAATATGTCAATTTTCGTACTCCAGTTGAGTCTATTTCGCCGTGTCTTGGTTTATAACATGCCAAACGATCAAACTATCTGTCAACCATCAGCAAAGATACCAACGGCGGACAAACACCCATCCCATCTGGTCCTGTAATCATATCATTCCAACGATAAATCATCATGTTTCAATTTGGCGACAATTAAAAATCAGTTTCATTATAAACGAAATAACTACATAAAACTTTAGCATTACGAAATTTGATCAACCAAAAGAAAATATATTAACCTTTATTGCTTATAAAAGAACCTGTTAATATTTACAAATCATAATATTAAAATCAACTACAAAATTCTAACGTGGAGAAAAACCAGCATCATTCAATTAACATTACAATTACTTTAAGTCGAAAATTTACATTTATGAAACTATATACGCAAAAATACAATTTACTTATTAGTCCTTGAATTATTCTACGATTTTATCGATATCCTGCGTATTTCTCCTATAAGTACTGTAGATTAGTAGGTTCTCCTGAATTTGATCCTAATTTGATTGAAAAATAACATTAGGAAGCTCGACTAAGTGTTTCGTATTTATACCGAATTTGCCATCATTTTTGACCAATCAGGATTAAGTAAGTATGTAAATTGTATTTTTTTCTGTTTTAATTTTAATTTTTAATATTTCTTTTATTTTATTCTGATTTTTCATACTTTAATTATTACCAATTTTTTATTTTATTTTTAGATCTAATTAAATCAACGAGTCATTTATATTAATTTTTATATTTATACAAACTTTTGAAATTTAACGGAGACACAAGGAAGAAATTTGAATCTAAGGTTTTCTTCGAAAATTATTTAATTACACTATTTGACATTTCCAGTTCGCATCCAGTGTTTCTATCGCCTCTCAAATTCGACTTGTGTGGCCTGAGATGTTCGGATTATAAATTCCTTCTCACCGGATTAGCTGAATGTTGGACTCCATTATCCACACATGTGCGAGTTCCGTGGGGGAATAATTCCGATGCGGTCACATAGTGATCGACCTGGCGGATTCAAATCTTTAGCACCCTGATTTCCACCTGTTCTGCGACAGTGTTGGTCTATTGTTGTGTTGAGGTTCACAGCACTGCTGATTACAACAAAATTACTTTTTTTAAATTCTAAAAAAGAAAATCCATTTAGCTGTTATCAGCAGTACTGTGAAAAAGTCAAACTTGATTTAGGTGACGATGAATAAAACATGCAATGTAGATGATAAAAAAATTCTCAGTAATCAACATTATTATTGAAGAATATTCAACAGAATGTACCAAACTAAAATTCTAAAATCCAATTCTAATTTGATTTAATTTAGGCTTCTTGATTAGAACTAGATGCAGCAGCTGAAGAAACTTGGCACTGTTTGCTTTTTACTAAATGAGCAATGTCGGTCTTCAAATCGACAGCCAAAGTTATTCTAAGGTTTGCATGCAAATTTACTTTTTTCAAACGTGATCTTAATTTTGTCTTGACCAAATTCATATTTTAGAATGCCTGTTCGTACAAGTATGAGCTAGCAAACAGAGATAGAACGCGAGCTGCATTCTTTCTTAACAATGGAAAAGTTTTTTCTGGAAGTTCTTTGTAAAATGCTTTGAGAGTTGTAGTTTGAAATTTCGTTTTAACATTGTGTTACACTGCAGATCTATTTGCATTGGATCAGGAGCCAACTCTGGATTGATAGCAAATGAGTTGCTAAACAGATGAAGATTCTTTTCTGCTTTTCGAAAATCGGAGAATCGTTTTTTGAATGCATCATAGACAAAACACTTTTGATGCATATTTAGTGGAATCAAAAATTACATCTGATGCTTTCATCTTACTCAAGTGTTCAAAGTGATCGTAACAACCTCTCTCAAGTTGAGTAGTCCACAGTTGAAGTTTCCTTTCAAATACACAAATTAAATTAAATGCTTCAGTGATGATCAGATCTCTGCCTTGCAACTTATAATTCAACGTATTTAAATGTGCTGTGAGGTTTACCAAAATAGAAAAATCTACAAGCTATCCAGGATCGGATAACTCAGTAACTTTATTTTCTTTATGTATCATGAACATGTCATTTTCCTCTCGAAGTTCAAAAAATCGTTTCAGAAAATTTCCCCTGCTTAACCATCGAACTCCACAGTGGTAAATGATGTCGCTATATTCAGTTTCAAGATCACTTAAAAACTGTTGAAATCGACCTCGTGCATTGATGTAATTAACTGTTTTAACAACTACATTCATGACATTTTCCATATTGGCTATTTTACTGCACAAAGCTTGTTGATGAATTATTTGATGAAATAATTCAAATTTGTTTTACTGAATAAATGCAAGCACACATACTCGCACACATAAATTAGAGTATATATACTGACGCATTTTCGGTCACAGTTTAATCGATCTGTGAGTTTCAACTAAAATCTTTTTGTAAACGAATGTGACCGCGTAAGAAATTTAATCGGAAGAAAAGATTTTGTTTATATTTATTATGCTATTGTAATTGAATAATGTCATTGATTATAATTCGTTTCTAACAAAAGGTTTTTACTTTTCTTAGGGCTAGATCGCTTTCAATGATACTTAGTTCAAAATTTTCTGGTCCACAACCACTTCAATTGAAAAGGAAGTAAAATGACATGTATCCACAGATAGTGGCAATTGTACTACTCCGTTCATCTGGAGTAGTTTTACTGCGCCATTTATCACTATCCTCCCTGTGACCCCCGTGGATGACTAGTAACTGGCGTTAGCCAGATAAAACAGTGTTCTGTGTTAGACACCTTAGTCTACTATATCGATCCTAACACTATTACCAATTGTAAATCGTGTCGACCCTAGAATAAGCGCATTTAATGGTTTATTTTTTGTGGGTCCTAGCATGATCGCCATGTTTTAAGACATAATATTTATTATTACTAAAAATTGATTATCCCTAAGGAAGTATTTATATTGTAAGTATCTTGAGCAAGATACAGACACATAATAATACAATTTCGCACCTTTGACGTTCAAACATGCATTAATATTATATAAAATTATGTAGAGCTTGATGAATAATCTTGTAAATTTATAACAAGTGAAAGTAATGATTAGAATTTTAAGAATATCATTAACTTTTAATTTAATAATTTGTAATTTCTGTTTAGTACAGGGGTTCTTAACCTTTTCAAACTTATGGACCCCATAAATATATAATTGGTACCGACGGACCCCTGAAATGTTAAAAAATTAATAAATTGATAGTAAAACACATACATTTTTTAATAATTATTTATAAATCTGTTTATACAGCTTCAAACAAAACTAATAGTTTTTTGTAAATAGTGCCGCGGACCACTTGGAACCCGTTCGCGGACCCCAGGTAAGAACCACTGGTTTAGTTGAACATGAACGGAATAATACACTTTAAATTTGTTTACAATAGCCGTGTTGTAAATTTTAAGAAATTGTATTGAGTTTTACTCTCTACAAAGCTTAGGGAATATTTAGTTCTACCTTAGACAGACTACACTCCCAATTATACGTTTTTGAGTGAGCTTTTGTGTAATTAGAGTATTTTCTTTGTTAGCGCCAGTTCAAGGGGAAACATTGGTTTACCACAAATTCGATTGCATACTGAAACATTGACGGAATTCATAGAAAACAATGAAAAAAATAGTTTACTACAAAATAGTTACTAAAAATAGTTTACTACAAATATTGTTTGTTACCATTTTGCATGGCGCTGAAAACATTGAAATAAACAAATTTTTGATACAACCAAATTTTAATAAATTCAATGGAAAAATTAATCAGTGGTGAAATTGGAAGAAAAAAAAAGTTCTTATAATATTAATTATATATTACAAATTTTTTAATGGATTCAATTAAAATTTGTTTACATTTTCATTCAATTTATTTTAAATATTTAACATTGAAACTTTTATAACTTATAAAAATAAACTATCAAACTCAATTTTCCCTTTCCCATAGCAACTATGGCATAGTTAAGTTTAATTCCACAAAATTATATCATATTAACTTAAAAGGTATCAATAATTTGCAATTTTGATTGGGAAGATAATGCTCGTGGTAATAAGCTAATAAATGATAAATGTTTTCGAAAGATTCTTTTTGACCAGCAATATGAATCCGATCAGTTTTCAGTTCTGTTAATAAACAATATTTAACAATATTACTCTCACATTTAACAGTTAATATTTGCCTTCCATTATCTTGCCTAACTAAATAAGAACCAAGGTAAGGACGCTTTGATAATTCTGAAAAAGCTTCCTCGCGTGTCCCATAAAATATTACATACTCTACATTTTCATCACTTATACATGATTGTAATGATAAATTATCAAATTGTTTTAAGGTTGGATAGAATGGTGGAGCAGTAGGATTAACTGGATTAATTTGAAATAATAAATCATCTGGCTCTTCGTAAATATTTATTTTATCCGAATTCAACAGTGTATCCACAATTTCATTCCTTTCTGACACAGTTGAATAAATACTTCCTTCCATATTATTTTTACACGACTGATTACTCATTCTTTCAGAATCATTTTGTAATTGAGTATTTTTTGATAGAATAATTCCTAATTTGAATTCACTTATCCAAGAATTCATTTCCCTCTCTGAAGCTGCAGCAAATTTTAATTCAGGAACAGATTCAATAAGAGGTTTCAAAATAAAAACCCAAAATGGTGGTTGAATTCGATTTTTTATAATTTGAATTTGATGAAATGCACCTAGAATGCATACCAGAATAGGCTTCAGTGATGTGTTTGATGAATAAATGTAAATATTTCCATTAGATATCACAACATAACATTTAATCCAGTGTTTGAATGAAAGCATTTTAATTTTTCGTTCTAAATGACCTGAGAACGTTACACTAGAATCTTGAAGTAAAATTTGAGCTGGTAACTTGTGAAACACATTGCTTTTCGCCATATTAATTTTAATTATCAATAAATCAATCTAAAAATAGAAACATAAATATCCAATGAAAATGCTAAACCAATTAGGTTTCCTATCAAAAATTTGTTTTAAATTTTTACAAACAATTCGATCGATAAGAAAAAATGTTTTATTAATTATTTATTTGAATAAAAAATAATACAAATTAAATAATTTGATTTTTAAAAAATAAAAACTTAAATGTAAATATTTAAATAATTTTAAAATTTTAAGGAAAATTTTTGCAAACAATTCTTTCACCAATAGGACATATTGGTCGGAAATTATCGGGACCACAGCAACTATCACCCATGTGAATTTTGCGAAACATACACAACTAAAATTTATCTTTAATTTGTTATATTTTAAAAAACCAATTCTACTTGGTCTGAATCAATTCCAACTGTTTCCTCAAATATCAACCAAGTTACAGATTCATAACAAGGAGGGGTCGTCAATGAACCAGGGTAGGTATAGTATCTACAAATATTTCCTAATATAATATTAAATTAGAATTTTAAATTAAAAATTTATAACTTGGCAAAATTTCTGTGAGATCTAACAGGCTTGATTCTTGTCTAAAATCATGCTGTCTGAAAAATTGTATCGATGTCAAGGGACCAACTAATCGTTCTATTGTTGTATTTTTGCTGCCAATCTAGATATATAAGCGCTTAAATAATTGTAGATAAAAATTTTTTAGTAATAATGTTATATTCAAATCGTATAAAACTTGTTTGGCATTATTTAGTTGAGGACTTTGTTTCTGTTAAAGTTGTTTTCCGATTTTTTAATATGCAAAAAAATTCCTAATATTAATTTGCTGAACATCAAGATTACTATTTAATATCGAATTTAAAAATAATTTTGTTTTTCATATTTATTACTCGCCAATATATTAAACTTTATTGATACTGATACTACAGTAAAAAAAATTAATTGTCTGAATATATTTATATTTAGAATTATTTTCAATAATATTTTCAATAAGTTTTCAGTAACTAATGTTAGAAATATATAGAAATTGCTTTGTTTGATGATAATTTTTGTTATCTAATAGAAAATATGTACTCAGAAAACGTTTCAGCAATTACCAATCAAGAAATCATAGCAAATTTTTAAAGTAGCCATGACACTCAACAACTATTATTTAAATATGCCAACATTTTCTTAGAATTTTATCGAAATAAACCCACAAAATTCTGCGACTTTCATTGATCGATGACCAAAATATGTTGAGAAACCATCATTATCATTGTTAAATATCGAAATAAACGACTGTCAATTCTGCTTCATATTTGTTCAAAGAAAAAAAAAGAAAAAAAGAAAAAAAGCTTATCCTTCAGAAACTTAAAAATTAATTTATTGATAAATTTTTATCATTTCCTCAAATGCTCATGGGTGAAAATTAGTACCAGAAGGGATGAATGGAAAATTTATTAATTTATCTTTCCATTTTTTTCGACGCATTTCATAAGGAAAACGTAGATCTTTAAAAATTGAATTCATTGTTAATAAAAAGTCTCTAATAAAAATTTTATAGAATTACAATACCTAAGTATATGCTCTTTTAGAAAACAAAATATATACGTCTCAAAAGACAAAAACATCGAAATTAATGTTTGTTCATAATAAATATCAACTTAAATTTCATTAAATTGCGTTTAATTATAAATTTTTGAAGTGGATTCCATGAGCCACAGAATTTACATATATAGTGTTTGGAAAGAAATAGCTCAAGTTTACGAAACCGATTCTGTGCATTTTGTTGACAAATTTTCACGTAGATCTTGTAAGTCTTTTCTTACATTCTATACTCCCTATCGTTGTTTAATCCTGCCTACGTCATTGTTAAAAAATTTAGCTTTACGAACATGTTACTACAAAGATATTAGAAATAGAACGATTTCATGGCATCGCAATATTTTTAAAAAGTAAAATTCACTTGAAAAAAAAGACAGTGCCGAATATTCGTGAGTATCAACAAACATCGATATATTACTGATTTATAGCCTTCAAGCTCTCTTTTTAATAAATTCAATAAAAAAGTAATTTGAGAAAAATTATTTAAAAAGAAATCAAACTATAAATAATTTTAACTAAAGTTTATATATTATCAGGCGCGTACGCAGGATGAATCCATGGGGGTTTATATATATATATATATATATATATATATATATATATATATATATATATATATATATATATATATATATATATATATATATATATATATATATATATATGTATATATATTGTTCATTCGCAAATTCATAATAACACATAAACATTTTATTACAGCATAATAACAATTTTTCCGTGTCAGTAATATTAAACAATCTTGTAGCTGAACTCTTCTCAATCATTTTATCTGGAACCTGTCTTCGTGTAGCTACACATAAATTTGATCTCATATTATTCCTTTCTGAACACAAAACAATATCGATTCGGCCATTTTGATCTTGAGCACATTTCAACAAATTTGTTTGATCCATATTCAATTCACCAGGTACAGATTGAACTAATTGCCGGTCTCGAGATAATGTGATTAGAGAGAATCCCTTACCCAGAATTTTAATAGATTTGATAGATCTGATAACATCGTCTTTACAAATAGTTTCTATTTCCATTTTGTTGCGGGTTCTATTCAACCTTGCCACTAAATCATCGAGATCCATCAATCCCCCGTTATATTTAGATGTTGCCATTGTAATTTCAATTATTCAAAAAACCAATCGAAATAAAACTCAATAAACAAAGAAGATTTCCATTGCCATCAAATACAATCACACAAAAACCTAATAAAATTCTCTTGCTCGCGTCTGTGTGCGCACACAGCCAAAAACAAAGAAAAGAAAAGCGCACACAGACGCGAGATCAGATTAAAATTTCCACCTTCTCAATTTTACGCGTCTGTGTGCGCACACAACCAAAACAAAGAAAAAAGCGCACACAGACGCGAGACAACTAATAATTAACCATATATATATATCGGCATTCGGAATATTTCTTAAATTGTTTTAAGTTTATATATTTATTAATTATAGTTTTTTATATTGTTGTTGGAATCATGGTGGGGGTCAACTATTAACTATTTAAATTAATTATTAAATTAACTATTTAAATCAAAAATCAAATCAAATTACAAATATCAAAAAAATTATTGATCTATTAAACAAATTTATTTTCGTTTTAGATATATAATATAAAAGAAAAAATTATAGAGAGTTTTGGATTTTGTATCATCGGACCCCTCTCTGATAATGGTCTTACTATAAATTATTTGAATTGATTAAAATAAATAAATTTAATTAGTAAAAATTTCAATACAATGAATGTGATTGAATATAATCCTTCGCTCATTATAATTAGTAATATAAATGACATTATTTGCATTGAAAATGCACTCATATTCTAAGTATTACAATACAATATATTGATACGAAAATCTCAATAGCCCACACATAATACCACATAGCGACACGCTCAATGACTATAATTGCAACGTACGATCATTTTATAAAAAAATACTTTATAAAACACTTTATTATTATTTTTATTATTAGTCTCGAACCTAGGGTTGCCAACTTTTGATTCGACCAAAAGCGTATTCAAATTTCTTTTAACCATATAGTAACAAAAATGACAAATAATTGCAATAAATAAAAATTGAGATATTTATTTTCATATTTATTTCAAAGGCCTCTCTAAAAGACAAAACTTATAATTTCAAAACAAAATTACTTTTCGAAATTCGAATTATAAATTTACTTTATAGAGAGCAATAATAATCAACAATTAATAAAACTTAAACAAAATTAATAATTAATAAAATTATATATTTTACTTTTTAATTTCTACATCTCAAAAATTAATTTTCAAAATACAGGAAATATCACATTGTAATTATGGCAGTTTTTCTGGAAATTTCAAGTAAATTTAAATATGAATTTGGAAAACATTCTGCCGTTTCAATTTGGAAAGCAATTTTTTTACACCATCGAACCAAAAATTGACGATATTTTTATCCCAGCAAGCTAAAAGCGCATTTTTTCGTATATCTATGAAAAGCGTGCGTATAACGTATACATGTTTGTTTTTTGCACGAAAAGCGCAGGTTACGCTTCAAAAGCGTACAGTTGGCAACCATACTCGAACCCGAAAGTTTCCGATTAGTTTAATGCTTTATATGCGCATGAATAGTTTCTATTATTTTTTCGACCAAAATTTAGAAAATAAATGTGTACATTAAGTGATGAACATCATTTTAAATTCAACAATTATCAAAATAAATTTAGTGAAAAATTTTTAATAAAGAATCAACACTTTTAAACTTTAATATTTCTCCAAAGGTTAAGTTTATTTAAACAAAATTTATAAATATAACATTTCAAGAAAATTTTCAGCATTCTGAATATTTAATTGTCTAGTCAACATGATATTTAACATGATTTGCTAGAAATGCAATAGTTTGTTTAACTGGATTTATTGCACACTGCTTTAGAATTTCGAAATTTACACTTATTTATATTCAATCAGCGACGAGATATTGATTTTTTATATCAAACCGATTCAGAATATCTATAAAATCTTTAATGTGGTTCACTATTTTAAAATTAAAAAAAAACCAATACCCATAATAATTAATAATTCAACTTCGATTATGACCAATACTCTTGCGACCAATACCCATAGGGGGTCAAAATATCTTGTCGGATAAACTCGTACTATATAATAATATATATCAACGGTGGGCAAATGCGGCTCTTAATATTAGTATACAGGAGGAAGATTGTAGGACCCAGCCAAGTCACCTATAAAGAAACTGTCTCGGGACAGCTGGGGTGTTTGTATGTAGATTAATAAACAATATGCAACGAGGATAATAATATTTACACTTTTATTAATAAAAAAATACTTTATAGTTCCATAGGCAAGTCTTCTATTGCGGAATGTACTTTATAGTATAATGTATATAACAACGGTGGGCAAATGCGGCTCTTCGTTGAGTAAACTGCGGCTCATTGATAATTGAATTTTTGATAATTGAATTTGAAAATTGAATTCGATTTTTTTATTTTGAAATTTTTTCAACTGAATTTTTAAAAAAAAATTTTTTGTTGCAATTGTATTTTCATAAATGTTAAAAATTAACGAAACATTGTTTTTCACATTTTACTGCTTTTTAAAATTATTTTGTAGTAGGCGGCGCTTTGTTATAACAACGAGAGAGAAGCAATGAAAAAAAATTTAGTGAAATTTAGTGAATTTTGATTAGTTAGTATTTTTGTTTGTTCCTCATTTCTTATCTCTTCAATGCATAATTCATCGCGAGCATCTCATAGCGAAGTACTTTAAATAAGAAAATGTGTGGAAGATTGTTTTGAAGATTGTGAATTTAATTAGAACAAATGCCAAAACACATCGTCAATTTAAAAACTTTTTAGAAGAATTAAGATTAAATGATGAAACAGATGAATTGCCCAATGATGTCTCCTTATGGTGTATTGTTAGATGGCTGTCAACTTACAATGTTTTGGACCGTTTTGTGGAACTCCTAAATCCTATCATAATATTTACCAAAGAAAAAGGAATAGCATACCCAGAATTAGAAAATGAAACTTGGCTTTCTGACTTAATGTTCCTTACAGACATTATGGAACATTTGCAAATATTAAATTTGGCTTTACAAGGAAAAGAAAAGATAATTATTGATTTGTCACAAACGTTATTTAGTTTTGAAGCTAAACTTCGGCTTTTTGTGAACGATCTTAGGTCGAAAATATTTAATCATTTTCCACGAATAAAAGCTAATAAAATTGATATCACAGAAGAAAAAGTAAACGAATACAGTGAAAAATTGGAAGAATTGCAAGCGGATTTCAAATGTAGGTTTGAAGATTTGAAAAGTTTTAAATCTACATTTGCATTTTTTGTGAACCCATTTATTTGTGATATTATTGAAGATGGATTTCCAATTTCTGAAGTAATACTTGTTAAAAAAGCGGTTGGGAATACGAGTTATTAGATATGAAAGAGGACCAGGCTTTGCAAATGCACCATAAAGTTACTTCTATAATTGAATTTTGGAAACTCGTACCAGAGGCAAAATATCCACACTTAAAACAAGCTGCTTGCCGTCTAATTTCAATTTTTGGTACAACATATTGTTGTGAATCTTTGTACTCCACAATGAAGTTCGTGAAATCGAAATATCGTTCACAGTTGACCAATCAGCATCTTACAGAATTGCTGCGAACAGCTTTAACAAAGTATACACCAAATTTCAAAGATTTGACCAAAAGTCTTCGTTAATTCAAGAAATTTTATTACTTTTTATTAATGGATTTTTATTATATTTTATGTTTGTTACTTAAATTTTGAAATAATTGTTTTTAATAGCGTTTAAGTCTTTTTTTAATCAAATTAATGAAATAAAAAAAAATATGTAGTTCACTATGGTGGCTCCTTAAAAAATAAATTTTCGGAAAATGTCTCTCATTGAACTCATGCGTGCCCACCCTTGATATATATAATTTCAATTATATGTTAATTACTAAATTAGGGGGGGGGAATATTGCAGAAGTACCAAATAAAGAAAGGGGGTTATTTCGATAGGATCCATAAGTGATATTGGAAGTATTAAATTTTAATTCTAAAAATATCATTGTCAACACTAGATTTATCGGTAATAAGTTACTAATAACTAATAAGTGTATATTTTGTGTCCTGCATAATTTTTTTATTTGTTAGCTAATTTCAGCGTCATCTTTTGCATATAAAGGATAGTACAGATACGTTCAGGCACCTTTTTTCCCAGAAAAAAAGCACTATATATACTGAATTATTATATTGACGAATACATTTAAAATGGGTCATAAATCTAGTGTCAATAAATGTTTTTTCAATTTTAACTTTGATCCGGAGACGTGGAACTTTTTTTCTGTGCTGACATGTCATTACGTCACTTAATGTTGCAGTTTTCTATAGCACATTTATTATATATCGAAAGAGTTACTTTAACCTCTTAAGTGGCTATGACGGATATATACGTCATCAACATATGCATTACAAAAGCATAAAACGAATAAAAACATATCATAAATATTACTTTTGTTAACATATTATCTTAACCCTCTCCGTATATTTGTTGAATATATTCGACATTAAAGCAAGATGTCACTTCCAGTATCATAGGCCATTGCAAAAGTACATCGTTTTCACCGCGCATTATGAAAAAGAAAACAGAAAGATGTGTCCCTTTTCCAGCTTTGAATCCACCGGGATGAAGCTGAAGTCACATTTTGTAACCGTTTTTGTGGTAATAGAACGGGTCACTATAAATATCAGCATTATTTTTTACACGGAGAGGGTTAATAAATATCATCCAATAAGATATTATTTTATTTTTTGTAACACTATACCTAAGACGTATATATACGCTAGCGCATCTATTCTCAAACCATGGGTCGCAACCCGCATGTGGGTCGTGGAAACTTCCCAGGTGGGTCGCGAAGATGCTATTTGTAAAAAAATGAAACAAACTACGTCACAAACTTTTAAATCTGCCACAAACAAAAACGAACTAGTCAGCAATATGCAAGCTCACCCATCTCATTAATATTCTAAATTTATTCGAGAATGCAACTGTCTTTTTTAAATTTATTCTTTTATTTCGAATAATTAATTGTAATAATTATCTTTAAGAATTAAGGGTTTGTTAGCAAAATTTTGAAAGAATTAAAATACGTTTAATGGGAAAATATTTTAGTCGGAGTTGGTAAATATAAAGTTGATTGCAAAAGAAGGAAAAAATTTTGTTTTGGGTCGCCAAGTTTCTGGTTAGTGGGTCCCTATTTAAAACAGTTTGAGGACCCCTGCGCTAGCGAATAACAAAACACTCCGCTGAAGAGCGCATTTCGTTTGACGAAATAAACCACTTAAGAGGTTAACCGAACAGAGTTAAGCCTTTCCAGTCAATTGATTTTATTAGAGATCTAAGTTAATTTTAAGAACGAAATAAGTCAATTTGAATAAATGGAAAAGAAACACAGCTGTATTGAATACATATATTTTCTTATGAAAAAAAATTATGATTTAAAATTAGTTAATGTATGGTATCTAACGTATGGGAATTTCGTCGTATAGGTTTCTAAAACAAATTGAGTTCTTTTTCGTTCACAACCTATTTTTTTCCCTATTTATCCCAGATGCAGTCTTTAAATTTATTTTACGGATCTGGCATTATTATGTGCAGTTTTTCATTTAATCCTTAATCTTTTAGGAAGTAGATGAATTTATTTTGCTAAAGTTGTTATTATTCCGAAAATTTCCTAGAAGTTTTGTTACCAACTGTCTGCGAAATCTTTCATAGGAGATTGGAGTTTCGATATTTTTATTAACAGCTTTTTAAAATAATATATATTCATTTACCACAAAAGCCTTCAATCACCAAAAGAATAGTTTCCTCCACTATTTCAAAGTTTTTTTGCACACAGCAATTGATGGCAGTATCTACACCGCCCGTTTCTTTTGCGTAATTAACTGTTACGATTGGTTTACTTAATACCTCTTGTGAGCCACCCTGAACATTATTTTTCTTATTTCTGATTCAACCGTACTTTATGTACTTAGAATTGCCACAACACGCTTATTATGCTATACGAGTTGCAGGAAATTAATAAGGTTTCATAACGGAAAATAGCTGCTTACATACGAAAATTCTTTATGATATTAAAGTCAACTCGGTACATTGAGTTTTACATTTGAAGTATTACTTTCATCTAGATGCTCTCACCAACGTTTTTAATATTAATTGAAAAAAAAAATTGAAAACTCAATAATATTATATCTTTTTCACACCGTTTGAAATCAGAAAACTTATAAGCGAGAATTAAAAAAAAGAAATTGTCAAGGTTACGAACCGAGTACACATTCTTTGCTGGTCACCATTTTATGACCATCAATCAAACACCTAATAAAGGATGAGCTGAAAATATTTTTTATACTAATTTAAAAATCAGTACGCAAAAAATTCAGAACTTAGTATATCGTTTATCAAACTTTTTCATATATTATCCAGGTAATTTATTTGTGTTTAAGATTAATCTTACATGTAACAAAACTGCTATTATCAACAATCCGTCAGGCTGACCCATCGCCTCTTCAAAGCACCGGTATTTGCTTGCGTTATAGCAAACAAAATGGAGTTCTCCTGGAAACTGGTGTCCGTTAATCAAATGCTCCGACCCACTGTAATCAGTACTACCCCAATGAAATGAAAAATGGCTCAATATGCATGTTTGGCCAGTGGGCACTGGACCTCCTGATACACCTGTAAATTAAAAAATTATTTTCGTAAAAGAAATTTCATAATCAACAAACATGATCCCCCCGCAACGTCTATGCGAAAATTATGACCAGTATAAACCAAAGTCTGAGAAAGTTGACGTTCGGTTTCAAAGGCAACAGCCAAAGGTCGTATATTAAGAGTGATGTCGTATTTTAATTTATCTAATTCTATGTTAATTGGGGACTGGCGGCATCCTCCCGCGGATGGAAAACTTGCATGCCAAGTATGCGGTCCTAGGTAAGTAAGTGACAATTAAAATCGTTTATAACCCAATAATAATAAATTGTAACCATCATCTGCTCCGTATCCCCATCTTGCCATTCTGAAGTTTCTATGGAACTCGATAATATAATAAAAATTTAAATTTTGAACTTAAATTTTAAATTTGCTAGGATACATGATTAAGAGGCTTGTTTAAATCTACTTATGTAAATGCAAATAATAAATTTGAAGAAATTATTTTCTTTTGATTTATTAAACCTAATAGTTATTAATAAAAAATTTTATTAATTAAAAAATTATTAAATTTTTTCTGAAATTAAATCAATTTGATTCTCAAATTTCTTGACCAATACATAATTATTATTGAACAATTACAAATTTTTAAAATTAAAAATATATTAATTAATCATATTATCTTTATATTTTCTTCACGAGTTTTTCACTGAAATATAAGGGAATATGAAATGTGTGAATAGTATTATGTTATATCATCAAGAATCTGTTGAGCCCAGCCGAGTCTCCTTTAAAAACTCTATCGGGACAACTGGGGTGAATGCTATGCATTTATTGTAGTGACAATAATTTAGATTACAACAAACTGTTATTGGGGTTGCAAAACTAAATTAGCTTAAAAGGTCATAATTTCTAGAAATATCTTGGAAACAGTCGAAATGCTATATTTAAAAATCGAATGAAGAAGAATGCGAAGTTACAGAAAATCAATAAACCATCAAATTTTAATTTGGAAAACGGGCTAGACACGGTGAAAGATCATGGTGATAATAAGTCTATCAGAATACGTTTTGAAAGAGTCGAAAAGCAAGCGAATGAAACAAAACAGGAAATTGTTAATTAATTATTTAAAATAAATTCGAGTTGGTTAAACAACAAGAAAAGCAAACAAGAAGGAATTCGAAGAACCATTATCAGATCAGCGTGATTTATGGCAAAACATGGTAAAAGATTGTTATAGTGAAGATGCATGTTAGGACAATTAACTATATTGTTACACGAAGAGAAAATGAAAGAAAGCCACAGAGGAATTTTCAAACTATATAAGTCAAGTCGAAATTAGAAACAATCGGCATTTCGCCCTAGATAAGGACAAAAGAACCGAGAATAGGTACTGAGGAAATATATCAAAATTTTGTGTGTAAGACAAACTAAGGATTTAAAAGAAGTCAAGAGATCAGTTAGGGTCGAACTAGGATTAGATTATTGAAGGTGATTGTTGCGATAAATTCAATAAATTCAATAGTCGTAGTGGAACTCATCAAGTAATCATAACGTATATCATAACTTGCTGTAACAATTCGGGTGTCAATTTTGTGATATATAACTGTAAATACAAATATACGTGTTTGGATAAAACCCGCAGATGACCGAGGACACTCAAAGAGTTCAGTTGATAGTTAAAAAATGTGAGCGAGTTTTATAGAAATTTCAAAGATAAAAAAAGAAAATTCAAAAAAAATTCTGTTTTTTCGGAAGAAATAAAAAAATTAAAAAATTCTACTAGAATTTAATTGTTAAAAAATCACTGCGGATTAAAAAATGAATAAAAAATATCGAAACCAAAATATTTGTTTAACTGAGCTATTTGAGGAAGTTAGCCATCATGGAAAATTCTTCCTATGTTCCAAAAGATTTAACCACCTTTTTATGCCATTTCGATTGTTCTTGGATATTTAACAGTAAGAAATTTTTCTGATTTTTTGTGTAATATTTAAGGAATACGTTAATCTATTTGTTGAGGTTCTCAAATCTCAACTTGATGGTTCCTATATGCCATTTCGATTGTTCTTGGATATTTAACAGTAAGAAATTTTTTGATTTTTTGTGTAATATTTAAGGAATACGTTAATCTATTTGTTGAGGTTCTCAAATCTCGACTTGATGGTTCCTATATAAATAAGAACACAAACACTGGTTTAGTAAATTTATTTAATTATCACAATTACAAATTTTGTAAAATATAAAGTTAAAAATATAAAGTTAACAATCACCTCAAATATATTTTAATTTGTGTTGTATATATATATATTTATATGCGTGTGTATGTGTATGCTTTCGGCTTCCTGAGCTTGGATGTGTATATAGGTATGCTCTAAATTATATTGCAGTATCAATTTCTGAATTTGCAATTCGTCGTATTAGCTATTAAATTTTTTAAGTGATTTGACTGAGAAATCAGTCAACTTATATATAAAATCCCTGTTGACACTCCATTGCGAATGTCAATACACTCTTCTGTTAAAATAAAATTTCTGTTTTAAAAATAATGTGCACATATTGGAATAAAAAACAAAATAAACAATCCTGCAGAAGAAAACAAATAAAGCACATTAATTTCATTTAGCAGGAATTTGCCGTTTACTGTTGGTCAATAAAAAAAATCAATTGACAATAACTCTCTCTCTCTCTCTCTCTCTCTTTTCAATTCGATCATTTTTGAATGTGTTTCTCTGTCGAATTGTGCAAAATTCTAAAAAAAGTTTAATTTTCAACAAAAAATTTAAACAATTTTATAGTAAAATTAAACAACGAAATTGACAAATGGCATAAAGAAATACATTTTGCAATAAAACTAAATGAATTAAGTTTTATTAAATTAATTTTATTGAAATTAATATTAAAAAATTTAAATACATGAAAACGTAGACATATTTGTTTTTTAATAATTTTAAAATGTAACGTAAAATAAACAATTTCTTTTACATATACATTTTACCATTTGTTAATTTCATTTTTTATATTGTCAATTTTTTTCCATTCGTCAAATTTCATTTTTCGAATTGTGAATTTCATTCTAAAATATTTATAAATATTTATAAATTATTTTGAGAGCTGCAAATTATCTTACAATGAGCCACGGGTTGGCCGGTGATGGTCTAAACAGTCACTGGTAAGAAAAAAAATTGGAACGGTCGTCCAAGGCCGGCGCCATCATTCAGCTACCAAATCTTACAAAAATATAGGTACCTGATTTTATTTTGGACAACTCAAAGTTTTCTTCAAATTTTCATTTATTTCACGCATCGATTTTTCTCGAGTTGTAATGTTACTTATTTACTTTTTGATTTAATGGACTGCATTATATTATTCTAGACTTGTTTACTCATTTTTCGGGTTTCGGCCCACTAGTTTTTTGAGATTTAAACAGGTCCTGTCGAAAATGGTATTCATGGACGTGCCAGCAGTGAGCTCTAAGACTTAATCCCGCACTTAAAAAGTTAAGGCATTTATATTTAAAACCTCTCGCCAGTACCTTTGAATGTCGATTATCACTCATCATTTATGTTAGAGTTGTTGTCAAAACTTAAGTTATTATTATTATTATTATTATTATTATTATTATTATTATTATTATTATTATTATTATTATTATTATTATTATTATTATTATTATTATTATTATTATTATTATTATTATTATTATTATTATTATTATTATTATTAATTAAATAATTAAATTTTAAATTTATTCAATATAAAAATATATAATTAGAATCCTATATTTATTTACAACGCAATATTGGTTGAAATAAATTTTTAATTTCTCAGTAAAGCTACTTACATTTATAACTAATAGATTGCTAGAAATCTTCTTTATCATTTTTGAAGTATAAATGGTTTTCTATATTTTTCTCAAATCAAGTTATTAACATTCTAAGTATAAAAAGACAGCGTCGGAAATGACAGGGGCCGTGTTTCAACAAATAATTTGGGTCTTTATCGGCTTTATTACTAAAAGTTAAACTTTCGGCGGTTTTCTGCTATGAAATCATTAATAACATAAAAAATCAATCTGTTTCAAGAGTTCACTTTGAACCATTTCCAAACTACACTCATACCTCGCTTTTACGGCCTAGATACGTTCCAGGAAAGTTGGCCGCAAAGCGAAACGTCGCATAACGAATCAAATAAGAAATTTATCCAACGTTGTTTGTCTTGCTTTGGTTCTTGCTTCTTTTTTGCAGTTCTACATAACATTTTTGGCCGTATAACGAAACATTTTAGGCCGTAAATCGAAAAAGTGCCGTAATTAAAGTAGGCCGTTATAGCGAAAAGCCGTATAAAGAGCAGCCGTATAGCGAGGTATGAGTGTACTAGGTATTGATAGACCATTCTATTTTTCATAATTGAGTTTGATAATATATTTGTATATAATTTTAATAGGTAGTTGTGAATGCATGGGGCCAACGAAAACCCCCTTTTCCATATAAGAATTTTTTTTGGAAAAGTGGCCAACTCAAATTTTGGTTACAAATTACATAATTTTCAGCGGCAAATTTTTGAAAAATATTTATTATTTTTTATTATAATTCTGTGTGTATGTGTAATTTTATTTTGCTCAACATAAAATTTTGTTATTATTTAAAAATATCTTTTACTTTTTGAAAAAATATTTGAAATTTTAAAAGATATCTTGACAGAGAACCCTTGGTTCAAAGTTTTTGGTTAATATTGTATCCAACGCAAAATTAAATTTAGAGTAATATACTTATTTAATTCTAGCTGGGGTACCCGGCGTTGCACGATTTAAAAAATAGTAAACAGATTCAAAATTAAGAACTTTATTTCCATTCATTCATTAAAAAAAATAATTTAAAAAATACATAAAAATTTAATTAAAAAAAGTACATAAACTATATTTTTGGTTTTTCCTTCTGGTGCAAAAAACATAGCCTATGACTTGTCTCGAGTCAAATGAGGGTCACGTGCAAAATTTCAGCACCCTAGGTCCAACGGTGAGGAATTCTATGGGTAACAAACAGACAAACTTTCATCTTTATATATTAGATTTATTCTAATGTTGAAAATGTTCAAATTTAAACTTTTGAAAATAGTATGTAAGTTTTTGCCTTTTCAATTTTTTCTCAACGCCGATCGGTCTGTTCTTTTTTGCGATAGAAAACATATTTGAAATTTAAAAAGATTTTATTATTTCATTGGAAAACAATTAAAACCGGATTTTTAGATAAAAACTGAGTTAGCCATTTAATATTATATTGTCCAATTTCTACAGACTTTACATCAATCGATACAGAATTTATTTATTTTTTCTTTTTTCTTATTTCAAAACTTTGATTAGACAAATATTTCAAACCGAATCCCATGTTTTAGTCAACTCATCTCAAATAAAATATTTTACACGCCTCGTAAGAAAAGAGACGTTGACTTGAAATTATATTTGGATTAGGAAATGCAGTATCAAATGAGTTTTTGAATCTTTTGGAAAGTGTATTAGTTTCCCACTATCAACCAGGATGTTATTTTCTGTATTGTTTATATATGTGATTGAAAGCGGGTTATTCACTACATTAATATCACGAATCTTTATAGGATAAATAATTTTAGTATATATGAAGATTTATTTATGATATTCAAATATTTTTGATTTGCGTAAAGTATATTTTAGATATGTTTTCATCTTCAATCCAAGTGTATTGCTACAAGTTTTATCAAATGTAACTTCACAAATGTCATTATTCAGATTGAATTTGAATAATTAAAAGTTAACAATGTAGTGCCTGGAAGACATGGAACAACCGACAAACAATACCAGGACTTTTAAAGATGTATAAACTATTGAATAATAAACATTCAAATAATTTATCAAGTTTTCAAAGCACAAATCGTCAGTAAACGTTGAAGTTTCTTTAAATTCATTATTAAGCAAAATCGATATTTTAATTCTAATTATTCTATGATGCATTTTAAGCTGTATTAATTTTTGATATTTGAAACACTTCATCGCTCCAATTGCTATTGAAATAATTAATTATGGTAAAGCAGATATTTTAAATTTTCGAACATCATTCCAGACACTATATTTAGACTTTTTAATTTTTTCTGTATTATCGAAATTATCTTTTGATGTTACATCGTCCAGTTTTAATCCATTTAGATCCTTATGAGATGAATGATTGTAACTATGAATTAATTTCGGTAAAATCTTTGTCCATGTTTTATTACGGTTGTTTTTATTGATTTTCTTCTGTTCCTTTCTCACTTTTCAACTTCTCTCTTCTACTCTTGTTTTACCGAGTTCCAAAAGAATGCACCATTCATTTATCATCATTTCCCAACAATCATTTTACGACTTTAATGATTATTTTTATTTTATAATTCAGATATCTTCAACAATACTAATCAAAAATATTTAATTTACTAATATTTTTATTAAAAAAAATCATTTAATTAAAAATATTTATCATTTAATTAATCACGGTTTTGATTTAGTGAAAAAATATTTAAAAAGTAAAAAGTTACAAAAACAGAAAATCGATAATTAATTAATTATTAAATTTTGATTTTGAAAATTGGTTTGAAAAAAAAGAATAAATAGTGGAAAATATCATGCTAAAAATAGTTTTGTCAGAAATTTTAAGGAAGAGTATAGAAACCAGAAAATATCAATTAAATCATTACGGAAAATCGGAGCCAGGTAAATAAAAGGGAAGGCAAACAAAATAGTTTCTGTTAAATCAAATTCCTGGCAAAGTTGTGATTAGAAAGTTATATAGAAAAGTCATTGATTATTTTATTTTTCTAAGGGCAAATGAGGAAATTACAAAAGACAGATTGTTGGAGGATATGGTTACGGCCTATAAAAGAACTATTTTACGAACTATAAAAGAATTCAAGATCACAATTTTGGTATTATCCTTATATAAGAATAGAAAAATATCAGAAAAATCGATTTAGGTAAGTTAGATATCTTGTTGTTTAAATAATTTGGAATTGGCGGTTTTTGTGAATTAATTAAAACTTGTTATTTATAAATTCTTTGATTAAATATATATTGTTAGTTTCAAGAATTTTGCTGCAAAATTTAAAGATGGATCTAAAGTTGGATTTAACTACCGTATATTTCGGCGTATAAGACGACCCTTAAAGTCAAAAAATCACCCTTGAAAATTGTGGGTCGTCTTATACAACCGATATAAAAGAAAGTATTACAGTACAGGTTTATACTAGTTGTTTTTATACTAGTTGTATTTATACTACTACAACCGATATATGATAAATCATAAAAATTTGCTCTAATTTTGTACCTCGTCTTATCTGACGGTCGCCTTATACGCCGAAATATACGGTAGGTATATATAAGGTATAAAAAATTGAAAATATAAAAATTTATTATTATTTCAATTTATTAATATGTATTTGGAGTGCTTTTTTATTTTATTTAATTAAAACACAACACTTTTAAAATTGAAAGTTAAACAAAACACAATTAATTAAAATTTGCTTTTATTAAAAGAAAATTCTAGCAGGTGTTTTTTATTAAAACATTTTTAATCTTATTAAATTGTAAATATCACCTTAGGTGGAATTAATAAAAAAATTGTAAATTTTCTGAAAACTACTGCTAATTATAAAATTAATTATTTTAAAAGAAATTGTACATTGAAAAATTTCTTAATATTTTAATCATGAAATTTTAATTTTTATCAGGAAATATTTCGATTTAATTATCATATTGTTCTCGAATTATTTAACACCTAGAAACCACCGGGAGCCTAATCTGTCGTTTAAATCGAGACTCTTGAAGGCCAAAGAATTATTGTGTTTTGGGTTTCATTTAAACAATTAAATATTTGTTTTATGACAATCTTTCAAGCATGCTTCAGGAGTTTAAGTATTTGAAATTTACTGACAGATCATGAAATGGAGATAAATATTCTGACAGGTTCAGAATTATCCATAGAAAAAAGCTATCATTGCAATCAAACATCTAAAATCTTTTGTTATTTCTGGTATTTAGTATTCTGCAAATCTTTTTGAAATTGGGTTGATTCAGTTGATTAAGCCCGAAAACGATACTCAAATGATTTAAAGAGAATTTCACCTCGATGAGTGTAGGACCGGAGGCTTTTAATCTTTCTATAATGTCACTGACGTGTCTTTTGAGATCTTCCTTTAATCTAGAAAACAATTATTGTATCATGAATGTAGGTTGCTGTATGATTTTTTGTTATCACACAAAACATGATAGGTATATCGCCGACATATTTACAATGCATTTTAAAACCATGCAGAATTTTAGTGTATTTAGTGTATAAATTGGAATCTGATGATAAGTTTTCTGGAAATAAAGTTTGGCGAATATTTTCTGTTCTTTATGTTCATCTGCTCAACTGCCAATTGGTTAAGATTCTGATGTATATAATTCATGATAGGATGTTGAATTGGTATTGGCATTAACTATAGATACCTCTGTCGAAGTAAGGATAATTTTCTGGTTCTATTGCTTTGAACAGTTGCTTGAGGTTTCTAAGATGGTTTCCTGTCACCAAATACTTCCATTTAAAAGAATTGAAAAAGAATTGTATGACTTTAGTATTGCAGCTTACAATTTACTATATGGTTATTTGGATTTCGGATGGAAAAAATCTGAAAGTACCTCTAACAACGTGGCTCGTAAGTTTGTGATAAGATGAAAATTAATTAGAGGAATAAAAAACAGTCTGTCAAAACATTATCAAGAAGATAGTCAGTACATTTATACGGGATCTAGCAGCCGTTAATTTCTAAACAATTAATGAAATAATAAATGGAAAGAAGAGATTTTATCGTAAAAATATATGAATATTTCGCAGTAAAATAATCAGGCACAAAAAGTCAATTCCAAGAACTATAATAGCGAAAGCTGGACAGAGAAAAATGCGTAGTTTCCAATTTCCAAAAATGTGAAAATAAAACGGTAAACATACACAATAATGAAAAATTTAATAAAAAGAAAGAAAATTGGATGTATTTACGTAATGTGCATTGTTTACGATTTATAATATTTTTTATAATGCAACACATCCACAAATGTATTTTTTCTATTTATTTAACTTTTCATTTTCCTTCTATAACAATGTATGTGTTGGGGTTCGACGGGATAGGCACAAAAACAAGGTGCAAATCAATAAAATATCAAAATCACAATAATAATTTAAAGTACAAAAACATTAATTAAAAATCAAAAAAATTAAAATGAATATATTCCGGGGAAACTGGGATGGGCGGATGCCGAACAATGAGACGAGTTAAAATATACTAAAAATATACTAAAGTTAATGGGGTCCCTTAAAGGAAATAATTACAAAAAACAAAAATTAATTAAAAAAATAATTAGCTAATAGAAAACTCGATCTAATGGTAAACCCGAGCCGCGTGAGAGGACCGGAGTGATAAATCTAATTAGGTAGATGCAATCGAATTAGCCGAAGACTAATTAAATTGGGGCAGGCTGTCAAAAATAAATAAATTGCCAAAACCAATTAAGTCGGCAAGAGGAAGCCCGGAGGAAAGTATCAAAGTAATTTGATGAGGAGATAATATAATTACGAAGCGGATATAAAAGCTACCGGCAAGTAAACATAATTGCCAGTTGGTCGAAAAAAGAAGAGTGATATTACAGGGAAAGGAAGTAAAGAAAATTTAACTTTAATGCTAATCAGATCATTTTGAATCTAGCGTACCATAAAGAAAGATCTCCATATGGAAGATTTATCCCTGGGGAAGATTTATTTTGAAATTGAAAAGTGTGCAGAGTAAAAAGGAGTCATTTAAAGTGGTATAAACTGAAATTGTTTCGTTAAAGTGTGTAATAAAAAAAAGTGTAATTGGGATAATTTCGAATAAATACTGTTGTGTTAGGTTGTTCGATTTGCTTAATAAAATGACCCAAGGAGTCAGATAGTGATACCGAATTTCACAAAATACCCAAAATATGTGAAAAAATCTGTAAAATACAACAAAGTATAACTAATTATTTTATTTATAAAAATTTTGATATTTATTTTTTTCCTTGTATATAAGTGCCGATGGTACTAGATAGATGGTACTTCTAAGAATAAAATATAATCCTTCATTAAATATAAGGATCTTCCGTAATAAAAATTACTTACTAACAAAATGTCTTTTATATCAAATTTCATTCTTCATAATGTATTCAAATTTTCCGAGATAAATTGAAAAAACGTAAAGAACGTGACAAATGACATTCTTTAGTGGTTAGAGGTGGTCCTAATTACAACTAAATCTGATTTTATATTTGAACTTGAAAGTTAATTTAAATATTGAATAATTTATAGAAAAACTAAAACTCATATAAGAAACTTTAGAGATACTCATTAAATATTTATTAAAATTATGATAAACTTTGAAGAATAAAGTTGCAATCATTTTGTTACAAAGTTCAAATATTCTTCATTTTATAAAACTTTTCTATAATATAATAAAATCAATAAAAATATATATTATCAAATTTAAATGTTTAATTATATGTAATTAAATGATTTATTTTCTTTTTTATTTAATATAAATATTTTTAAATAATTTTTAGATGTTATGATATAAGCAGGGCAAGAAATAATTTGCATTTAAAATTGAATATTTTGCAATTTTGCCGAATAACTTTGCATTTATGAATGATTGATATTAATGTTAATTTTTAAAATAAAAATAAATAAGTGTTAAAAAATTCCAAGTTATGCTAGTTAATTTATTTAAGTGCTTGCCAGTTTTACTTTGAAATTATAATAATGTGAAAAATATGAAAAAAATATTCTCATAATCAAAGTTTCAATCCCGATTAAGCATTTTTTGAGCAAAGAAAAGCTTCTTTCAACTGGTATAGATGTAGGCAGGCTTGCACACAGGCGATACATCGATCAATATTGCAGTAAAAAGCTTTTATACGCATAGCACAATTATGGATCAGGTGTGCTAAACACTTTCGTCAAAATAAACGCACAACTTTTGATCGCAAAGCAATTCACATATAGAGTTGTGCATATATAGTTTCATGTTTGTCAAAACATGCGTTCTTGCTCTTCTTTCTGAAATTAATTTCTGTCCAGTTTACGCAAAACATTCTTTCAATTCTGGATTGTTAAGTTTGAAAAGTGCTATATCAGCAGAAAAAATGCTTTCACGACCAAATTTGCAAATTGTTTATTCTCAGGCTGTAAAAATGTATGAGTCCTTATTTGATTTTGTAAGGAAGCAAGTTGTGTATCCTTTTTGAATTACGGTGGCTATCAACAGAAGTTTTAAGACTGTGATCTACAAATATGCCGCAAAAGTTGCAAAACAATTTAATTATTATTATTTTTTTTTAATTAATTTATTATTATTTTAATTTTATGTTTAAAAATATTATTATGTCATACTATTACATGTTCAGTGCATGCACAGTGCAAAGTAACAAAGCACTGAGTAATAAGAACATGAACTTATAGGTCATTATTTAGTCATATAGTAACTGCTTTGTATAAACAAACATGCAGTATGTGCGCGGATGTTTTGCTATCCTATCTCTATTTTGATTGGTCGGTTAATAAAACTTGCAATATCTCTCTATTATATAGTCTACACTTCATATTTTCGTCACTTTTAAAACTATCAACAAAACTATTATCAACAACATGAGCAACATTCAAAGAAATTGTTAGACGCAATTAAATTCAAGTCTTCTTCAAGCATTTATTTTTATAACAACTTCAAAATTGAGCCGTTTACTAGCGTATTTAAACACCGAGGCGTGATAATTATTAATATTAATGTAATTACTGGTCATACATTTAATTGATTTAATTTAATATAATTTAATATGATATAATTTAATATAGAATTTAAATATAAAAATTTAACAGAAATAATTATTTCTACTAACTGATCTCACTTCTACCATTTAACCATAATAATTTTATATAGAGATTTACTAACTCCTTACAGAAATAATGGAAAAATCGTTGGGGGAACCGAANTAATATGATATAATTTAATATAGAATTTAAATATAAAAATTTAACAGAAATAATTATTTCTACTAACTGATCTCACTTCTACCATTTAACCATAATAATTTTATATAGAGATTTACTAACTCCTTACAGAAATAATGGAAAAATCGTTGGGGGAACCGAANTAATATGATATAATTTAATATAGAATTTAAATATAAAAATTTAACAGAAATAATTATTTCTACTAACTGATCTCACTTCTACCATTTAACCATAATAATTTTATATAGAGATTTAATAACTCCTTACATCCTCCTTCTTTAAAATGCTTTACCTTTTCTATATTCCTCGTTATTTTTCTCCCGTTTTCATCTGTTAATAAGTAACTTCTTTCATGATTTCGTTTTATTACTGTGTATGGTCCATCATATCTCTCATGATCTTTGTTTCTAATTTCTTGTTTCACCAATACTTTATCCCCCACTTCTAAGTTCCTCCTGTTAATCCGAATGGTAACACGTTAAACTCATATAGACCCTTCCCATCTGAAAATGCAGTTTTCCTTCTATCTTCCTCTTTGACTTTAAATTGATTGTATCCTTTATTAAGATCTATTACCGTAAAATATTGCACCTCCCCCATCTGATCGAACATTTCCTGTGGAACAGGAATAGGATATGTATCTTTTCTCGTAACTTGGTTCAATTTTCGATAGTCGACACAAAATCTTAAATCACCGTCCTTCTTTTTAACTACTACTATTGATGATGAGAATGGTGAGGAACTATCTCTTATTATATTGAATTCTTTCATTGCTTTGATTTGCCGATCACTTTCTTCCTGATGTATGTATGGTATTCTATACGGCCGTAATTTTATTGGGGTTTCGTTGAGTAATGGTATTTCATGCTCAATCACCTGAGTGAGTCCCAGATCATACTCATGTTTTGCAAATACATTTCTATATTTCTTTAATAATGCACCAAATTCTTGTTTTTGCAAATCCGTCAAATCTTTGCTTGTGATCTGAGGTTCTTTATAAATTTTTATATTTCTTGGTAACTTCTGAGCTTCCTCTGATTTGATTTTTGTTAATTTTCCCAATTTGGTTTTGGGCTTTATTTCAACGGATCTCGCACTATAATTCGCTATTCTAACTGGTACTGACTTATTTTGGACTTTCACTACTTCATCACACATAGGCACATCGTATTTTTCAACCAGCTTTTGATTTGGCTCAAATATGTACTCCTCATCTGAGACCCTCATAACATCTGCATAGTATATTACTTCGCTTTTTGGTGGTACTTCCAATGTTTCGTTTAGAAATACCTCTCCTACTTCAGGCACCATTTCACCCATTTGTCCTTTTATTAGTTTTCCAGTTCTCAGATCAAGAGAGATTCCATGTAGTTGCTCCATGACATCCATGCCAATAAGACATTTTACAGGACTTTTTCTCATCACTGATACCCAATGAATTATTTCTTGATCTCCAATTATCAGTTTAACTTCTAATTTTCCAACAATATTTAGTGCATTATGTGACATTGATTTAATAATGTGATTCGTTGGTTTTATTTTGGCTTTCTCCTGATACGTCAAGAAGCTTTCCGCTACTATAGTATGACTTGAGCCTGAGTCTAATAAAGCTTCCACTTTTCTCTTGTTAAACTGTATGTTTATTCGAGGTTGTTTTCCTCCTACTACTGTTGTCATTAGTGCATAGCGGCATGGTAGACCAAGCATATTCTTTCTTTCAATTTCAGCACTCGTTGGTTCAATTTTCTCTAATTCTATTGTGATATTATCGACCGATTTCATCTCTTTTAGTTTTTCACTTGGATATACTGGTGCTGTTGGTCTAAATGTCGGAGTGTACCATCTACTAAGAGTATCAATCCCACTTAATTTTGGCATTGGTTCAAGCAAGAACCTGGACTCTGGCTCTACTTTACTCTTTATTACACTTTTTCGAAAGCATTTATGCTCCGATTCCCCGTTGTTGTTATCATCATTATGATCGTCGTTTTTATCTTCCGACTGACACGTAGATTCCTCACTTTTCCGGCCATTTCTTAATTGTGCCCTTACTCTTGCCATTTCTTTAAATTGATGATCTGTAATAAAGAATCTAGCCAACCATGGAATACAACCAATAATTAATTTACATGACCATCCCGATATTGCATATATTCGATGTACTGACAACATTTGCGACACTACCACCTTTGCCGTTATTACAATCACGTAAATTCCAATTAAACCTGCACATGCCTGTCCCAAAAACATGAACTTGCCCCAAATCTTTTCCATCGTTTTATATGTAGCTCGTTTGAAATGATCAGGTGTTAGCAAATTTTCGTAATTTACTGTTCCTTCTCCATTCGGTAATACTGTGTCAATCATTTCTGAAATTATCCGTTCCTTTTTGGATGGAAACAACAAATTCCTTTGAGCTTCTTCGATATCTTCGCTTGCATACAAGCCCATTTGTGCCATTTTGTTTAGTGATGTGAAATTTATCAGGTATTCTAAATTTGTTAATTCTAGTTTGTCTGGAGTCTTGACCCCACGATAATCTGGTAAGGCTATCCATGAGTCTGTAGCTAATCGGTATAAAGGGGCTAATAATCGATTGCATTGCAAAAGTTTTGGTTTAGTTTGTTCATCAAGCAAGATTCTAGTTATCGGTTCCATAAATCGTACCTTTCCCCCAAAGCTTACTGGTAATTCATTCGTACATTTTTCGTATTCGGCAATTTTCACTGTGACTTCTTTGCATTTGTAACTGTATAATGCTTCTCCAAATATTCTCGCAAACACTCCATTTTCTGATATTAGCATAGGTGCTACTAAATTTCGATTCGTAATTGCCATCGCCATCCGATTTCGGAGAATCTCTTTATTCAACTTACAATCGTTCAGAATCATTTCTCTATATACATTTTCCATGATGTTTTGACTAAAATGAAACAAATAATCAATTTTATTATTAAAATAATGAGTAAGTTTAATGTCATCTCTATGAATTTTAATTTTTGCTTCTTCCACAACATTTCTAGACACGTAAACACCTTTATAATTTGTTACATATACCATTCGACCACATTTATTTGTGATTTCCTTTTTTATAAATCGCATTCCATCTGCTGGTAACGTAGACATTAAAACTATTCCCATTTGCTTTGTCCATACTGGGGTTGATTTAATGGTATTATTTGGTCTATAATTCATATTGAAATTATCTGGTTTATCTCTAAACTGTTCTCCTACTAGTTCTTTAAAGTTCATAGTTTTTAAGTGCGCTAAATTACATTTATTTGTTTCTACATTATAAACAAGAATCGATTCCCCTGTTTGACAATGTGTTTGTCTCATATTACAGAATGGATGAGTTTGTAATTTTCCCGTATCATCATCGAAAGCTCCTTCGAACTCTCTCAACTCCGTGAGATATTCTTCTAGCACTACTGTTTGCTGAATAATTTTACCATTCATTTTATATGGTTCACCTTCACAGTCGCCATTTGCTTTCATAACTCCCTTTACAATTATTGTTTCTCGTATTCTATTGGTCAATTTTGCCTTTAAACGAATTTCTGGACTTATTTTTAATTCTCCCTTTTGAAATGCTGCTAGACAGTTTTCTGGAAGCACCTCGACTGGCCTAGGTATCGCATGCATTTTTATGAGTGACGTATGGCTCCATTTACCACAATAGAATACAAATGTTGTATGTTTGACAATACACTCTCTCACTTGAGTTCTTCGCAAATCAGACTCTTGATACACATAATATTTGACGCCATTTTCTATTTTTAAACTGCTCGGATACGCACCTGGGCATTCCGACATGTCTACTACCGAATAAACTTTTCCCATTTCAGTTTGGGAACAATCGTACGCAACTAAAGATGATGTCTGTGTAATTATTGCACAGAACGTAATCACCATAAACATCGCCCATGGAAATATCATAGTTTTTCTTAGTTCTGGCTTAACCCTTTCATTTACTCGTCTTTGGGGTGGACTCATTTCTTGCTTCTCATTTTTCTTTTCTGTTGGAGATGAACACAGTGTTTTCCAACCACCTTTTTCGTTTACCCAGCTCATTAAATATTCGTTTACTAGCCGGGCAGCGATGTCTATCAAATTTTCTAACTTGTCTGACCTTGCGAACGTATGCGTTCCAATTTCTAAAACAACATAAGTTAAAGCTATTATTATAACTTCCTTATTAATTTCATTTTTTGCCAAATTTTCAATTACTGATCTCTCGCAAAATGTATTCTCTTCGCCAAATTTCTGCATCACTTCAGGAAGCCTATTCTTCATCTCTTTAACTATTTCTTTCAGTTCATCATCTACCTCTATTTCTATGTCGAACATTGGATATACTGCTTTAACGAGATGTTTCAACATTTTCTTAGTTTCGTCGACGTCTTGTTCTAGCCTCACTAAATATTTCTTTATTTCATATAAAGTTCTAACTTTCTTATTTTTGATTTCACCATTTATTTCGCCTTCGGGTACAAGTGGCTCTCCTTGTACGTCTGTTTCTGTGGACTGATCTTTGTTATCAAGATCTTTTTGTTCATCATCCCTAACGATTTCATCAATTTCTTTATTTCCCTTAACTTTTTCATCTTGTTCCTCTGTGTCAGGCTTGTTAGACTCAATATTTACTTCTAAACTCACTCCTTTTACTACGACTATATGGTTCACTAAATATCCCACTCGTCCATCTCGGATCAAATATCCATTTTCATCCAGCTCTTGTGGTACACACCCACAATCATATAAGTATTCATCATCGTCAAGTTCTTCACCTTTGTACATTATTATAATAATTCCATCTTTTCCCAGCGTTTCAGCCGCTCTCTTCCGCAATTTTCGGACCTTTGCACACCAATGCTCATCTACATATTCCGTTTTCCCATACCCCTCATAATCTAATGCTATCAAAAATGGCTTTAACTCTACTCTTGCCTTTCTGAGCTCCTTGCCCAATCTTTGCAATAAACTTCTTAATAACTTGGCATATCTGGTTTTCACATGTAAATATGGTCGAATTGCATTCACTATTTTTAGTTTATCGTTTTCCTCCATTTCTAATTTCTCAATAATCTGTAACTTCTCATTGATTTCATCTTCATCTCCAATATATAACGCATCATTTAATTCCTCTAATATCTCTCTTGAATTCCTTGTGTCTATTATTTCACTACTCATTATTTCATCACTAGTAACTACATTTTCCATTTTTAATTCATTTGTACTTCCTGGTAAAAATCCACAATCTACCAAAAATTCGTCATTTTCTAACAATCTCTCATTAAATCTCAACTCTATCATGCATCCTTCCTTTTTTTCTTTTAATTTATTCTTTAAATCCTTTACACAATCATTTGCCTCACAACGACAACATAATACACTTTTATCAATCTCGTTTACTACTTCCACAAAAATGAAATCTAACCCTGTTTTCTCTCTCAAAGTTTTTCCAAATATTTTCATTAATTCTTTATTTTCGTCTTTATACTTTGGATTCATGTTATAATAGTTAACACACAAGCTAATTACACTTTTTGTCTTTCTTATGCTCAAGGATATTTGACTTAATTCCTTCAACGATTTAATTATTTTGGCCGACTCTATTTCATTATTTCCAATTAATTTTTCAATTCTTGTCATAATCATTGTTGCTTTTTCATTTTCTAAGTCATCTTTTATAACTTTCTTTTTCAATTCTTCCGGTGCCTCATACATCATATGATTATTATAGTCCTCGTCTGATTCAAACTTTGACATCAATAGATCTAAACGTCGACCCATTTCTCTCACTTCGCTTTCAATTCTTTCATTAAAATTATCTGGCTGAACAAAAGCCACATTATCTGTCTGCGGTTTGTCACTTTGAAACCTAATCGACTTCTTTAATATCGGCCTTTGAAATTTATCCGTATTCCTTGGACATGATCTGGCCATGTGTCCATAACCTCTGCATGAGTGGCACTGAATTTGTCCTTGTAAATTTACTTTATCTCTCTGCGGTGATGGTGATGTTGACGTTGATCTTGATCTGGCAAAACAATTTCGTGACACATGCCCTTTTCCTCCGCAATTAAAGCATTACAAGTTATCATTAGTTCTCTGCTCATTAATGTTCGCTTTAGTGAAACTTTTCGCACCATTTCCTTTTAACCAATCAGGCCACATTTGCCTTGGACTCCGTTGAACATTATTTTTGGACCAGCATTGATTGCTGTCATGTCCCATCACACTGAATCGGAATTGGGCTTCTCTGTACTCTATTTTTAAACCAGCATTGGTTAACATGGTGTCCAAGCCTTTGGCAATGACTACATTGGATGGGACCTTTCTTTCCATCTATTTGAATATCTGTTGACTTGTTCGACTCAAATTTGGATCTAAATTTTGGTGATGGACTACTTGTTTGTTGAAAAATATTGTTTCTAATTGGGGTTACTGATCTTTCGCTTGCGCCTGAGATGACTGCAAACGACTCCGATTTCGACTGTGTGCTTTTTAAATTTAGCTCAATTTTCATTGCCTTTTTAATCAATTCATCAAAGTCATTAAAATCAACATAACATAAAGCCTTTTTAATTTCTTTCTTTACTCCTGACAAAAATTGATCCTGCAGTAATTCTTTTACCTGCTTTGCCATCTCGGCCTGTTCTGGTTTCACTCCGAACGCTTTCTCTGCAAGAGTTGATAAATGATAAGCAAACTCACTTACCGATTCCTCTGGCTTTTGTACGCGGTTATAGAATTTCTGTCGCATGATCCGTTTTATATCCCCTCCGATTAATTTCGTGGCTAGCGCGTCTTTCAACTTGGTCCAGTCATTTGCTACTAATCTTTTATCAATTTGTTGCCACGCTTCTCTGGCTGCTCCTTTCAGGTATAGCGGTAATCTTTGCACCATTATCGATTGGCTCCATCCATAGGCTGTCGCATACATATAGTAATCTGCCATAAAATCGACAAATTCCAGCGGATCTCCACCGTACTGATCCACAGGTAGTTTTTGACAACTCGCATAATCATTGCCTTCCTTGTCGTTGCCCACCGTGGACACAGGTGTTTCGTCATTGTTATTTGTATTATTGGTTAGTCTTTGGGTACTCATTAAATTCTCTATTAGTGTTTGGCTTCTCAATTTATAAAATGATCGGGTCAACACAGGCTTTACTCGTCTAAAATTTAAAGTGTTACAATTACAAAATTTACCTTTCGTTTTAATTTTGACTTTTCAACAATCAATCCTTACAAATTTTCCCACTTTGCTTCAATAATAAATTCTTTAATAATTCTCGAATAATGTTCACCACTTTCAAATAAACGTTTCACTTCAATATTTATTTATTTAATTATTATTATCTTTTTCCAAATTTTTCGATACTTTACCAATCTCAACAAATTTTCACCGATCTTTTTATTCCTCGGTATCACTCAAATATTATCACAATTTCAACAAATCTTCACCGACTTTTGATCACATCGGGCTCACCAAATATGTTGGGTTTTTAATGTAAGTCGGTATCACGGTCTGACTCCTTTGTGTTCTTTATCAAAATCAAGATAACCCAACACAATAATTTTATTCAAGACTAATACAAGTACACTGGTTGATTACACTCTTTATTGAACAATTTCAATCTTTAATAACTCTGATCTGCACTTTTCAATGATACAATAAATCTCAAATTATCACAACTGCTAAATCCTTTTACTCACTCGTTTAATCCTACTAACTTTTCTTCGACCAACTGGCATTTTGTTTTCTTGCCAGTTGCTTTTATACTCGTTTGGTAATTGACTTTATTTTTGCCAATTATTTTTGGTCTTATTTCCCCCGGGCTTCCTCTTGGAGGTCTAATTCAATTGAAGGGAATTTGCTCATTTTCTTTGACGGCGCTTATTACTTTTTATCCGGCTAAATTAATTGCCTTCCCAAAATTGGATTTCTCCGGCTAAATTAATTGCCTTCCCAAAATTGGATTTCTCAATTCGCTCGGGTTTTCCATTGTATCGGGTTTTCCATTAGCTCGGGTTTTCCATTTTTTAATTAATTTTTAATTAATTTTTGTTTTTTGTAATTTATTCCTTTTAGGGACCCCCTATTGATTTTATTTTATTATAGCTGAACTCGTCTCATTATTTAGCATCCGCCCATACCAGTTTCCCCCAGAAAATATTCATTTTTTAAAATTTTTGATTTATAATTAATATTTTGTACTTTAAATTTTTATTTTGAATTTGGTGTTTTTGTCAATTTTCACCTCAGTTTTGTGCCTCTCTTGTTGAACCCCAACAATAGGTTCTGAAGCTTGAATTACTTGGGTTTTTTCTTTTGACTGTAGTTAAAACTTTGTTTTTCTGACATGCTTCACATATTGAAATAGTCTCTTTTACTTCATTTAGCAAATTTTCCATATCAAAATTGTTCCTAATATATTTCATAACTTTTTCTACTCCTGCGTGGCATAATAATAAATGTGTTTCCTTAATCATTTTGTTTCTGGTATCCATATTTTGTTTTGATTGGTATAGATAATATTTCCTTTTAATATATATTTATTCTTTTTCCTTTCATTTATTTGATCTTTTATATCTTGTATTTCTGCATTATCTCTTTGCCATTCATTTCCATTATTTTCGGTCATCAATGTTAACAATCTAGTTTTTAATCGCCCTGATTTGGGGTTATCATGGTCAATCAAACATTGTACACATTTGCCGCATGTATTTCTACACAGCATATCTGCATTCGTATGCGCCGTACCTTTTCTGAACTCCATTTTTATGTCTAAACTGCTCAAGTAATTTATCCACGTTTGGAACTGTGCTGTTATATGCTTCTTTGTCGTTAACATAAAAGTTATTGCTTTATGATCAGTGCGCATAACAAACCGTTTACTGTATAAATAATGGTTGAAATGGCGACAGAAATAATATATAGCCAAAAGCTCTTTTCGTGTTATAAAATATCCTTTTTCATGGCTACTCATTGCATGGGATCCATATGCAATAACGTGTTCATGCCCCATTTCATCTCTTTGTGATAATACAGCTCCAATTGTATCAAAGCTTGCGTCTGTATCTAATATGAATACCTTTCTTGAAATCTGGAAATACGAGAATTGGCGCTGTAGTCAACGCCATTCTCAATTCTTCGAAAGCTTTCTCACATTTCTCAGTCCAGTTTATTTTTTCACTATTGCTTCCACATATGCTTTCTAGCGCTCTTGATTTTGTTGCATATTCCTTAATAAATCTCCGATAATAGTTACATATACCTAAATAGCTTCTCAAATTCTTTATACACTTAGGCCTCTGAAATGATTTAATAGCCTCAACTTTACTTTGATCTGTCCGAATCCCCTGACTGTTAATAATGTGCCCTAAAAACTTTACTTCGCTCTTTAATAACTGACATTTTTCTGGATTGATTCTCAATTTAGCTTCCCGTATTTTCTCTAGAACTTTTCCAATTGTTCTTCAATTGTTCTTGTAAAAATTAAAATATCGTCTAAATACACCATAACTCCTTCTTTCCATAGATCTTTCAAATTTTTGTCATTAATTTTTGGAATGTACCCGGTGCCGCCGCAATGCCAAAATGCATTCTATTAAAATAAAATTCCCTTCTTTAGTAGAAAATGCTGTCTTTTCTTGCGATTCTATGTCTAATTTCACTTGATAATAAGCGTTCTCAAGGTCTATAGAACTAAAGTACTTAGATCCATGTAATGTATCTAGAATTTCTTCTACATTCGGCATAGGAAAAGCTTGTCTTTCAGCAATCTTATTAAGCTGTCTAAAATCTAAACAAAGTCTGATATCTTTTTTGTCTTTTTTCCACACGCATACTAACGGCGTATTCCAAGGTGAATTACATCTTCTTATGATATCATTATTTTCTAAATTTTTTATAGCAGCATTTACTTTCTCCTCTAAATTAATGGGTTGTCTTCTGGGTTTTATCATAATTGGCCCTTCTTTTGTGATGATTTTATGTGCAATTAAATCAGTACATCCGATATCCCAGTTATTAGCCATAAAACACTTTTATTGTTTTTAACAATCTCTAACAGTCTTTTATTTTCGTTTAATCTTAGAATTTCTATTGCTTTTTGACATCTCTCGTTATCTGTAATCTTTTCCCCAAATCTAGCTTCTATTTCACACACAAATTCATTATATCCTTCTTCATTTTGCTTGATGTAGTTTAATTCAATTCCAAACTCTTTCTGCAATTCCACTCCGCCTATTATATCTGGAACAATATTTTTAACTATTATAAATGTTATTTTTCTTTCCATATTACCAATTCTAACATCAATATGTATTTTTCCGATTGCCTCTAATTTACTATCATTTGCACATCTTAACATCTCATCTGTTTTTATGATTTTCACATTCACAAATTTGTCCACAACTGCTTGTTGATAGCTTGTGGTTCGATGGGCATAATAATTATTGTTTCCCATGTTTGAATTAGTTTGAAACTTCCTTCTTTCCAAATTTGTATAGCAGTCAATCTCCTTGTGTCCACGTAAGTGACATCTCTGGCATTGAATCGTTGAACATTCTCGCCGTAAGTGGCCTTCAACTCCGCATGCAAAACACGTCATTTTCTTTTTCATTTGGCATTCTCGACTAACATGACCAGTTTTCTTGCATATCCAGCATTCCAATTGTCGGTTACTGACGTTTCGCTGCTTGAAATTATTATTTCCGTTTACCATTCCTCTTTGAGCAACATTTCTGTAGCTTCTGTAGTTTTGAACAACCGGTGAAGTCTTCACAACATTAATATGGCCCATAATTTTGTTTACCTTTTCTAATTTCTTTATTGTCGCTTTTATTTCTTCTAATGTTTTCAAATCTTTCATCTCGATCTCTTTTTTAACTTCTCGATCTCTTACACAGTTTGTGAGCAGGCATTTTTCTATTTCTTCTTCATCCCATTTGTGCTCTATTAATTTCTTTGTCATCTTTTTAATTTTCTCTATAAAAGTTTTGGCTGAATCTGATCCTTGTTCATAACTCAAAGCTTCTTTTAGATCATCCATTAATGATGTCGGTTTCGAAAATGCACGTCGAAGTTTTTCTTCCATAGTTTTTCTTTCGGCTGCTTCATAATCTTCCATTAGCGATCTGTCAAGTAATGTTGTAGTTAATATTACTTGCATCCTAATTGTTGTTTTTGTCGCGCCAAAAAACCTTTGACAATCCTTGATAAAATTTTCTAAATCATCGCCTTTGTGAAATTTATCAGGTAATAGTCTGCTTATCAATAAATCCGTGGTCGTGGTCGCCATGTTAGACGCAATTAAATTCAAGTCTTATTCAAGCATTTATTTTTATAACAACTTCAAAATTGAGCCGTTTACTAGCGTATTTAAACACCGAGGCGTGATAATTATTAATATTAATGTAATTACTGGTCATACATTTAATTGATTTAATTTAATATAATTTAATATGATATAATTTAATATAGAATTTAAATATAAAAATTTAACAGAAATAATTATTTCTACTAACTGATCTCACTTCTACCATTTAACCATAATAATTTTATATAGAGATTTACTAACTCCTTACAGAAATAATGGAAAAATCGTTGGAGGAACCGAAATTAGTGGTAAATTTATTATTTTTAATATGATTATTAGGTTTTAATCAGAGAATTAATATGAATATCTCTGGACAAGCTGCAGATTTGAATAGAATCAATGGTAATCGTTTACTCATATTATTATGATTAATATTATTATTATGCTTTTAGATCAAAACGTAATAAATAGTACTTCTGCTGGTTCTGATGCTGCTGCTGGAGAATTTCTTTTTCCGAAAGGGCGAAAATGTAAGAGTTTAGTTTTTGTTGTTAAAGGTTTTTAAGTTGTTTAAATAATAATAATTATGAAAATTTATTAATTTTTTATGAAAAAAAGATTTATTTATTTATGAAAAGAAGATTTATTTATATATGAGAAGAAGATTTATATATGAAAAGAAGATTATAATAATAATAATATTAATAAATTTTGGATATTATTTAAAATGAAGATTATGTTTCATATTATTTCAATTGATTTTATGGCACTAGTTAAAATACTTGAGGTTTTATTTATGAAAATAAGATTTATTTATTTATGAAAAAGAAGATTAGTTAAATTATCAATTATATATATATATATATATATATATATATATGATATGCCGATGAAACCGTCAAATATAAGTAAATTTGGACAACAAAATCCCGGTTATAGTATTAATGTCCTTACTTACAACTAAAAGGCTTTAATAGATATTTCTGACGAAGATGCAGTTATGAAGCATCCATTTATTGATTTAATATACATGAGTTAGATAGTAGGAGCCATACCTATAAATTTATTATTAATTGAAAAGAAGGATAATTATCATTATCTAGCAATCACAGACCTAAATATATTCCTTAATTGTAGGAAAAGTTCAACCACTCCTGTTAGAATTTGTAGCCAGTAGTGTCCTAGGTGTTTAAATGGTTTTAGGAATGATGATACTTTTAATAGACATAGGGGTCTTTGTGATAAAAATCAGCTTGGAACTCCTTGTACACATTGCCTAAAAATAAATATTTAGAATTTACTGATTGGATTAAGACCGTCACTCCTCCCTTTGTTATTTACGCCAACTTTGAGGCTATCTTACCTAAAAACACTTAATACTTTCAACGTCACCTGCTTATTTCTGCTGGTAAGCTTTTTATTAATAATTTTACCGGCGTAAAAATTTATAAATCTTTCGTCGGTTTAGATTGTGTCGATCAATTTCTTACTGAAATTGAAATGATAGGTAAATATATAGTAATACCGTATTATTATAAAAATATCAGAAGAAAATGATAATTACTGATCAACAACAATTAGCTTTTGAAAACGGCACATCATGTTATTTGTGCAATAAGCCTTTAGTTATTCCAGATAGGGATCATGACCATTTTACCGGTTTATTTCTTGGTGCAGCTTGTGCGACTTGTAATCTGCCAAGGCAAATTAAAAATACCCTTCCTGTCATATTTCATAATTTAAAGGGTTATGATCTGCATCCCATCTTGAAATTTGGCCTTTCAAAATATCATTCATGGAATATTAGTTGTATTCCTTTAACCAGCGAGATATTCATTAGTCTTTATACTAGGATTGACTCATTAACTGTTAAATTCATAGACTCTTATCAATTTATCAACGAGTCTTTAAATAATCCTGTCAAAACTTTATCAGCTTTACCCTTGACCGAATCAGAATTTCAGGGTATAATAGCCACTGCAAAGGAGATTTTTCCTTATGATACAGCAACTTCTTTAGAGGTTTTGCATAACACTCATCAGTTACCTCCTATTTGGAAAGATATGACGCCAGCTGAATATGAGATAGCTCAGAGAATTTGGCTTGAAACCTCATGTACTTCACTTTTTGATTACACTTTGATTACTTTTAGCAGATTTTTTCCAGCAATTTAGAGCTAAGTTCATTGCTCATAACCGGCTAGAGCCATTAAATTTCTTAGGAATTCCAGGTATGTATTGGATTTCCGCCTTATTAACTTTAAACTCTCCAATTGAGCTCCTCACCGATATGGAGATGTATAACTTTTTCGAGGGCGGTATCCGTGGCGGAATAACTTTTGTAAATAAACACTATGTAAAAACAGACCCGGATACCGCATTGCTTTACTAGATATAAATAATTTACATGGTTGGCCTTTAAGTCAACCATTACCATGCAGTAACTTTGAATGGGTTACAGATGAAAATTTATTAAATAATATAATTACTGAGTGCACAACGGTAGATTTAGATCTGCTTGATAAATGTTATATATAATAGAAGTGGATCTTCCTGTTGCCGCTGAAAAGATGTGTGTACCGGGTTCAAAAGTTGAGAAGCTGCTGCTTACACACAGCCCAAGAGGGACTACGTTCTTCATTGGAGGCTTCTGCAACTATTTATTAAATTAGGTGTTAAAATAACAAAAACACATAGGGCAATTAAATTTAAACAGGGTAAAATTTTCAAAAATTATATTAGCATAAATACAGCGTTAACAGCAGCGTCGACAAATAAACTAGACAAAAATTTTTATAAATTATTAAACAACAGTCTTTACGGCAAGACTGTTGAAAATCTTAAAAAATGTATTAATTTACGTCTGTGTAATTCTTCACAGAAATTATTAACATTTTGTTCGAAACCGACTTTTCGAAAAGCCACGAAAATTGATGATGATTTAATTTCTGTTTTATTGAGGAAGGACTCAGTGTGTATGGATAGACTTAGTTACATTGGTAAAACTGTACTAGATTTATCCAAACTTAGGATGTACCAGCTGCAGTATGAAGAGCTGCAAAAATATTGCGACGAATTCAATTGCGAATTCGTTGCTGGGGACACTGATTCCTTCTTCTTAAAAATTTAAAATCTTTCTCGACATTTTTTTACCTGCGATGATTAGGGATCAATTATTAGACACTTCGAACTATGACCCAAATCATCCTTTATATAGTAATAACCTTGATTCTGTCATTGTTAAATTCAAAGACGAGAATAAAGGGTTATTATATAAAGATTGGGTGTTAAAGGATGAAGGCTAAGAGATTAGCATGAAAGATACTGGACTAACACATCAGTCATATCTGGATTGTTATTTAAACGGTAAAATATACACAGTCCTTCAGTTTAGGATAACATCGAAGAATCAACAACTTTTTAGTAATAAAAATAATAAAAGGGCCTTGACATGTAGAGATGATAAGCAAATTTGGGTGGATAAAAATCAATGTTTGGCATATTGTCATTATATGGGTGACACTGATATATTTATAGACAATACTCCAACAGAAAATGTCCCGAACAATCTGGCAGAATCTTTCAGGCCGGCAGAAGAAGATGATTATGATCCGTATAATTTCCGTGATCCAGCAGATTATTATCTTGGACATGATTATTTTAGATGATGATGGCGAATATTGATTAAAATAAATGAGGGCCACCAATTGTGATTGTACAAAAATTGCGAAATCAATTAAAACTAAAAAAAGTTTATATATATATATTGAATGTGAATGTGTTAATAAATTTTAGTTTGAATGTATATTTCAGAAAACATTATTTAAAGTATAATATTTAGAAATAACAACATTAACTTTTATTTAAATATTTACACATTACATACATTACAACAACTCCCATGGTTAGTCGCATATAACCTTTGAATTTTTCTTTGGCTTACTCAAATTCTTGAGCGTTCTGGGAAAGTTCAACTAGTGTGCGCCATCCGCCATTGGCATCGATCCATGGCGAAAACATAGATTTTATTATCTACTAATTAATAATAATAATAATAATAATAATAATAATAATAATAATAATAATAATAATAATAATAATAATAATAATAATAATAATAATAATAATAATAATAATAATAATAATAATAATAATAATAATAATAATAATTTACTTCTAGAGACCATTGATAATAGTGATCAGCATCGTATAGACTTTTGTCTATAATAATATTCATATAGGTAAAACCTATGATTATTCTTGTCCACTTCATCTGGTTGTCGACAAGAATGTCGAAATAAAATTGAAATATAAATTTCTTTCGTCTCCAGGCATTCAATATCAAGCAGGGTCTGGTAGTCGATATGGTTTCTTTCGATCATTTTCTCAGTCCGTTTAACTAGGAAACTGAGGATTTGAGCGATATTCTCATTAACCAAACTTTTTAAGATGTTATCAGGAAAATTTGATTGTGACATTGTACAATAATTTTAAATATAATGTTTTATTTATACTAATACTGGTTATGATTCTGATTGGTTAGTATAAAAATGAATGCGTTATTGCTACTCAGTGCAATGTGTGCACAAATAATAATTTTAATAATAATAATATTAATAATATGAGTAAATCATTGTTAAATTATTGTTTAATAAAGGTATAGACTTGAATGTGAGCAGTATCCTTGGGAGCAGTACCCTTGCTAGCAATACCCATAGGGGAACAGAATATCTTGTCGGATAAACTCGGGGTATATAATAATAATTTATAATTTTAATAATAATCTATCGAAGGTAGAGGATAGAGCTCTTGAAGACCTTTCGAATGATACCCTTGGTTGAAGGTCTGACCTCATTTGACCTTTGGAAATTAACAATATGATGAGTCATATGTTTTTGTTACGTCATGTGTCTTTGTTTAAAATTTGACCTTAAAAAGCCTAAAATCGATGTTGACCTTAAAATGGCCAAAATCGACGTTGACCTTAAAATATGACCTTACCATGACCTTAAGTTGCCATTAAGAAAAAGCCCGGAATATGCATTTTTTACGTCGTCGATGACATCATATGTCGTCGCTTCCGGGTCCACATGTTACCCTACTAAATTGATATGCCATGATGTTAGAAGAATGATGACGTTTTATCAAAGAACACAAGGATCAAATGAATCCATTATTGAATTGGGGTACAATTTGATTTCATTGGCGAGAAAGGCATTTTCAATAAACTCTGTTGATGATGACATTATTGTTCATAATATATTTCATCGATATATTTCTGAAGGGTATCAACAATGATTTGAACTCGATGGCTGCTATTGTACAATATGATTATGTGTTTGATTTAATAAAGAAACTTTCAAGTGTTGAACGAATGACGGCTGATTTTAATAAGCTCAAAGATTATAAGGTCCAATGTTTCAAAGATAATTTAAAGTACAGATTTCCCGTATCATCCGAATGTTTGTTATGGCCACTTAAATACTTCTAATGATTTATATGACTTGAAGACTTTTGATATTAAAATAAATCCTTCCTCATGTAATTATGAATCTAAAGATCACAGAAGTAATTTAATAGTCAACAAATATAATCCTGTTAGTGAATTCAAAGGTAGTTATATCTTTTCGGAAAAAGATGATCAAAAAAACTTGAATAATAAAGATAAGTGTCAGATGTATAGAAGTTGCAGTGTAATAGATCAAGTTCCTTACTTAAGGGGTTGTATAAGAGAAGGTGAATGTATATTTTATGATCATACTCAATTACTTTCAGAAATATCAACGTTCGAAACATTCAATGCGAATTCATCGATAGTTCAGACTAATGAAATATCTTATGAAAAAGTGTTGGTTTTAAAAAACATATCTCATTTGAATCTACCAATTTCAATAATAATTTGATGCAAAATACAGACGATAAAGATGAATACAATATGCTAAAAATATGTGAATTAAATAATGATTCTATATTTATCAATTTAGGGTATAATCTATGTCATTCTGAAATTAATATTGAGCATTTATCAAAAAATAATACACCATTATGCATTTACTGACTCGAGCATGATGAATTATACCTGTCTTCCATCATCTTTATATGTCACCGTGATATATTTAAATTGTGGAAATAAAATTGGATCCAATGGGGAATTAAAAAAATAATATTCTACAGCTAACTTTGACAGTATTTATCTTACTAACAAACATTCGCGTCCAAGTTTCCAGCAACATACATAAAAAAATAACGCATATCTCTTTAAAAAAACACTTGAGAATTACTGTTAAAAAGTTTGAGATGTCTTGGTCACTGATGAGACAATCTGTGAATTAAATTTAATCCATAAATAACCATTAATAAAAAACATATTTTTGTTATTCTTACTTTGTGTAAATTGAAGTAGCAGCAAAGAATTTCCATTAATCACAGTGTAATGTACAGTTATAAATTTTATTTATTTTTAAACAAGGTTGTGTGACGCCTTGTTATTTTATTGAGTGTATGTCGCAATGGAAAATGAATAAAAATACTATATAGCGATAATTTACTATGGTAAATTATCGCTATACGAATATTAACAAATAAAAAAATATACAATAAAAAAAACTTCAAAATCTTATTCCAACGTTTCAATCAAATTCGTTCAATTCATACTATAATATCTATTCTACCATCCGTTATATCTTTCAAACGGCAAAAGAGGATTCTCGAATTGAAGGTCAACATCTTATTCCAACGTTTCAATCAAATTCATTCTATAATATTTATTCTAACATCCGTTATTTCATTCAAACAGCAAAAGAAGATTCTCAAATTAACCTAAGAAAGTAAATTCACCGAAATTAACGAAGGATTGACATTCTTCCCTCTTTAAGGTTTTACAATTTTTATTTAAATAAAGTTGGAGTTTTATATTGTTCGTTGGTTCATAAAACTAATTTATTTTAATAATACTTGCAATACTATCTAATACTATCTAGTTGCAATACTATCTAAATTGTGTTTTTATTCGTTTGTTCATATAACTAATTCTATTTTAATAATACTTTCGTGATTTCGTTGTATTATTTTGTATTATCTAAATTTTATTTTGTCTACTCATAGTCATAAAATCCCTACACAACACGCACGCCGATTGTCCCGCCACATTTTTAACGGTGACTCTATCGGGCTCTCCAGATTTCCTCACACTTACACACCCGCTAACACGAATATAACATAATACTATCAATACATAATACTACCTCCAATCATAACACACAGCAATTGAAAACGGTGCATTTTGATCAATTTGCTTGAATGAAATATGATTTAAACGAGAATTAAACTTTATCCTTAAATAAACAATTATTAAAATATATATTTTTGTTATCCTCTCTTTGTGTCAAATTTGAAGTTGAAGCAATAAAATTTCCATTAATTACAACATTTGAAGACTGTGGATTCTGAACCATTTGCTTGAATGAAATATGATTTAAACGAGAATCATTGAATATAAAATAGAAATAAAAATTGATTATTTTATTAACAGAATTTCTCGATAAACAAATTAGCCAATCAAAAACGACAAGGGAAGAATAATTGTCGATGCATATAATTGTCTGACAATGTAGCTGAGGAAATTCTCGCAGTGATTCTTTGGTTCTAAAAATAGATATATGATAAAAATAATTGGAATAATTTATGAAAAATTACCGAAAACTATTAGAGGAACAAGGAATACATTTATAAAACTGTCAAGATAAAATGAGCCTTGTTTAAATATCCTGAGGAAGTGTAATAAAGTAAAATGTTAACGAAATTGAAGCTGGAAAACGGGTGAGGGGTAGATTAGGGAATGATGAAGAAGACAGTGAACAAGAAATTGTTAGAAAATGTTTAGAAAGAGTCGTAAAACAGGCAAATGTGAAAAAAACACAAAAAAATAATAAATTAATTAATTGGCTAATCAGAAACCCGAGCTATTGGGAAGCCCGAGACAATAGAGAACTCGAGCGATGAAGAAAATCTGAGCATGGCAATTTGGAAGGATAAACAAACGGGGAATTCAGAGGGCAATTATCCAAACAGACCGATAAACGAGGATAAACAAAAGAAGGGGAATTACGAAGAGGGTCAACAGAAATAGCTAATTAGAGAATGATAACTAAGGAAGTCAAAACCAATTAGGTCAAAAATGGGGCAATTACAACGATTATGGGAGTATATAAGGAAACTCCAAATTCAGATAATCGGCAGTAGCCTTAGGTAGAGAAGTAGAAACCGACAATAGGAATTTGAGGAACAAAGTCAAGAAAAAAAGGAATTATAAGAGGAACTGAAGATTTAGTAAAGGAGTATTAAAAGAGTTCGGATCAGAGGGTAAACTCAAATAAAAAGATGAAACTTATTTTTAAATCGCACAAGGTCGAGACCTTTCAGAGCGGAGTTCGATCGGAAATTGTGAGCAAAATCGTGGTTAACTAAAAGTTGTAATTATTTATTGAGATTTGTAAATTTGCTATAAAACAAATATACGTTGGGAGTTTGTGTTTATTGATTTTTTGGAACATGTGGAGTCAGAGTAACCGACGGTTGATTTTTAGTATCATAAATTTTAAAAGTGAAAAAACCTGACTGTGACAGACTAATTAACGTGGGTTAGAAGAAAAAAAATAAAATCTCTCGCCGCGAAAAAACAACTTAACTTCAGGTGACTGTGAGCAAAAATAAATCTTGACTATCATTATTTTAGAGAAATAAAATAAAAGTTAAAACTTAAAAAAATGCACTTTTTTCTTGAAAATTATAAAATATTGTAAAAACGGGAGATTTACATCTCCCGGGTCATAATTAACCGGGAAACGGGAGACTCCTGCGAAACGGGAGAGTTGGCAAGCCTATTACGTCTTAAGGTTTTAACTCAACTAATTTTCTTGTCAAGTTAAGAGATCATACCTACTTCCCACTTATTTGCGCGCTTAATTTAAATATTTCCTACTATATATTTCGGACACTAAAAATTAATAAAACTTCGTCTACAATTAATTATATACAATGCTCACTGAATATTACTATTAAAAACACTCAAAATTAAATTTACAAAACAACTTTAAATGAATTTCTAAATTTTAATTAGTTTGAAAGAAAAACTAATTATCTAAACTTTGATGTTTCAATAAAATTGAAGAAAGAAATTGTTTTGATGCAGATAAAATAAAGTAAGCAAGTTTGAGAGTTTAATTTTTAATTGAAAAAAATTTTCAACAAAAATAACAAATAATCGGTAGTTCAGTAGGAAATTATTTTCATGAAGGAACTAACATATACAGGACTGGTTTCATTGGAAAATCTTAGTAATTTTAGAATTGAAAATGCTTATATGTGAATCATAAAAACCTATGAATGATCTACAACAAAATCTTTTATGAGAACAAATATTTGACACTGCAAAGTTACTACATAAAATAACTCAGAATAATTTCGTTGGAACATTTGCATATATTAAAAAAACTTTTGAATGTATGTTTCTGTGACCAATTTATTTATTACACACAGTTTGAATGGAATAAAACCTTCTATATTATAAAAAAATCAATAAAGTCATATTACACCCGTTTGCGAAATATAACAGCCTATAATTTAAAATAAAATCAATAAATATATATTATAGGAACACACAAACTTACCTGTGTGTAAAAATTTAATGCTGCGAAAGTTAACATATTTATTATAGGAATCTAAAAAGTGACAGAAAATAATTAAGCATACAAACACAGTACACATAATGAAAAATACATACAAAATAGGGTAAATTGTTTTTTTTGCGAAATTAACATTGATTAACATATAATTAACATATTAATATTTTCAAATTACTTAAAAAGTTATGCACAAAAAAACTTTTAAATCAGATTCCGACTGCTCTACCTTGAGCTTTAGCGAAAAAGAAGAAAATACATCGTAAGATTTAATTATCAAATAATTTAGAATATAAAATTTCTTTAGATTTACAGATATTGAAGAAGGTCCTTCGACATCTTTGAATTTGCAGGAAAAAAATCGCAAATCGTAAACTTAAAAAACTATTTTATCCATTCTTTCCTAAATGTCTTAAAAAATAAATGTTTTGTGAATACTTTATTTATTTATAATTATAAAAATATCTAACTTACATTTTTACGAAATAAATCCAAATAAAATATCATAAAATTCCAAAAAAACACCTGAAATTTAATTATCAATATGTTATATTATAAATGATGACTAACAGTAATTTTTAATAACTTGAATAATGATCTCATGATTATATAAAATCAAAATTCAAGTCCTAAAAATTACTTTAATTCAAAAACTTACCTTAAAACGATTTTTGAAAAATAGTATAAATGAAATTAAGTTAACATTGTCATATAATTGGTGACTCACCTCGGCTGGTGTGCACACCAACGTATATTATAGAGTCTATAATATAGACAATGTTAATTTTCGCAAACGGGTGTATCNAAAAAAAGAAATCTTTGGTAATTACCTTTTTGTTACTTATTTCTAATATAAAATTGATCTAACTTATATTAAATCAAAAATAAATCCAAAATTTAATACATAAATTCTAAAAATGCTGAAAGTAATTAAAAATAAATTATAATATGTGTTGAATAAAAGTAAAGCTTGAAAATTGATCTCATTAAATTGATCTTATTAAATCAAAATTCAAGCCTTAAAATTTACTTTTTTTACCTACTTACCAACTATTTCTAAATGGATTCTAAAATGTTAAATGTCAAAATAACAAAAATGATGATTCACAAAATTAATTTTCACACGAAACTATATTATAGACCAGACCCGGCCAACCCAAACTAAATAATGAGCTGAAAATAAAAAAATCTAAAATTCCATGAGCAGCAAAAAAAATTTTATTATATATATTTTTTCAATATACATTTTAATTTATAAAATCAAATTATTAAAGATTATTAAAAATTGGTTAATGGGAAACCTGTTTCTCCACTTGCTTGGATAAATCATCCATATCAATTTCGATTTTGGATGTAGCTATTCGCAATTGATTGTGCAAATTCTTATTAGTAATTGATCCACGATATTAGTTTTTGGTAAACGTCATTTTGGAAAAAAAGATCCACATACCGTATATTTCGGCGTATAAGGCGACCGTCAGATAAGACGAGGTACAAAATTAGAGCAAAAAATGATGGTGATGAATTTGATGGGTTTTAGATATGCATAAAAGTAGTATAAATACAACTACCTGTACTGTAATACTTTCTTTTATATGGGTTGTATAAGACGACCCACAATTTTCAAGGGTGATTTTTTGACTTTAAGGGTCGTCTTATACGCCGAAATATACGGTAGTTCAGTAGTAATAAAAGCACTTATGATTTTTGAAGCAAATTTTCTTAAATTCGGATATTTGGCATTTTCAATAAATTTTGAATAGAACTACTATATCCTCTGATTCAAGAAAGATGGTTTTCAATTTAGGATGACATTGGAGATCAATTAATTCCATTTGCAAAGCAGTTGGTGCTGTACTTGCAGTAACATTGAATGGTGTTTGAAATATTTCCAAATGTTTATCAATGCAATTTCTTCGAATCTTGAATCAAAAGCTTCTTTCAATTTCTTCAAACAATCAGCATATTTTACAAAATCTTTTTGTATTGGTGAACTAATATTGTTTAGTTCAGTAAAATGAGTTGCATCCTCATTCCTTAATTGATTTTCCCACAAATGTAATTTCATTATAAAAGATTTAATTTCACTACAACTTTCAGCAATTAATATTTTCTTAGGATTTCAGTTTTAAATTTAAGCTACTGAGGTGGCCAGTCACGTCTACAAAAAGACATAAATCTAATAAACAATTATCGTATGATAATTCTGCAATATGTTTATTTTGTAGCTCCATAAAAACTTTAATTTCTTTTTTGAGATATAAAAATCTTGATAAACAACTTCCTCTACTAAGCCAACGTACTTTAGAAAAATAAATAACAACACCATAGTGCGAATTTATTTCTTCCAAATATTCCTGAAATTGACGATGGAATAGTCCACGACTACGAATAACATTAATAGATTTAACAACTACGTTCATCAAGTGGTCCATTTTAAATGTTTTTGGCTACACATATTCGTTTTTTAATAATTTTAAAATGTAACGTAAAATAAACAATTTCTTTTACAAATACATTTTACCATTTGTTAATTTCATTTTTTATATTGTTAATTTCTTTTTTCCATTCGTCAATTTCATTTTTCGAATTGTCAATTTCATTGTAAAAATGTTATATTTACAAATATTTATAAATTGTTTTGAGAGCCGCAAATTATCTTGCAATGAGCCGCGGGTTGGCTAGTGCTGTTATAGGTGATTTATTCCATGGAAACGGGTGTAGTGCTCTTGGTTGACTATAATTTTGAAAATGAGTCATTTATATAAAAAATCTTCCGTAACTGACATAAAGATAATAGGAAAAAATAAATTTTAGCTTAGTTTTTTCTTTAGCAAGGGGAGTTATCTGAATGGGACTAATCCATCTAGTGTGATAAATAAAATATTTTGAAGATTATCTAGAATTTAAATTTATTTTTGTCAATTTTAATTTTTCTATGAATATTGCAAATAGTCAATTCACTTAAATTATTTAAATAAATTCATTGCGGAGTCTATAGAACAATATTTTATTTTAGATTGAATGTGATGAGTCATTGTTGAGCCATTAAAAACTTTGTTTAAAAAATTCGATGTGAAAAATTTAGAAAAGATTTCATAAAAAAATTTCATCTATAAAAATTTTTTTTTCTAAAAAAAAGTCACAATACAAATTAGAAAATTAAGTACATTAAAAATATTTACAATGTAAAAGTCTATTTTGGGAAAGAAAATGGTATATCAGAATCGAAACAAGAAGAAGAGATTATGAATAGCTTCGGCGAGTCTTTGCACAAGACTGGGTGAAATCATACTACATACAACTTTTTCACGACTTTCCTTGGCCAGATTTTGATAATTGCAAGAACTGTAAGAAAGAACAAAAATTTTCTCAAGTCCAAATTCCACAGTTCAAAAAGCGGGGAAATTCATTTTTTATTCCAAGCCTATTAGAAGTTGCTAGAACATCTTCTAAATTATTTTTCAAATCAGGTCCAAAAGATAACATCATAATTCCAAGTATTTATTTAATGAAATATTTTCAAAACAATTTATTAAAATTTTCGATGTATAAAATGTATTTTTTAAAAAATTATTTACTATTAAAACTTATTTATTAAAATTTATGTTTTTTTAATTTAAAAATTATTTTAAAGCTTATTTTTATTTTATTTATCATTTAAAATTATCTTAATAAATCAATCAAATATTCAATTATCATCTGAAACACCTTACAAAGCCATAGGAACTTTATAGAAATATAATCCAAAAAATGTCAAATTTGTGGTGCAGTGGTACTATTTTATAATATACTAGAAATAGCTGCATACAAAATATATTTGCTATCAAGCATTATCAAGCATTCAAAGTTTCTAATTTAAAAAAAAACTTAAATGTTTAACCCAATGTTCAACACACAATGTTCAAACTTAAATGTTCAACACACACACACACACATACACACACACATATATATATATATATATATATATATATATTTCCATTGTTAATGGTAAAAGTCTCATATTATCGTCTATTTAAAAATAAATCTTGAGATAATTGCCCATTTACTTTTGAAATATGATACTAAATAAACACTGAAGTCTCCAATATTGTCAGAATTATTGTTTTTGTAATGTTTTTCCCTAGGGCAATGTTGAGTGAAAATTAGTTTTCTTTTCATGCCTTTTAATCAATTCAGGAAAAGTTTTGTTATCATCAAAGAAAACTGATTTGAATAACAAAAACTTCGCGACAACGGAATGTTATTAAATTCAAATTATTTAATTCACAATTTCAATAAAGCTCAGACGAAATAATTATTTTGAAAGCAAAATATTTTCCTATTTGTTATTTATGCCTTGTACCAATGCTACAAGTTGCAAACCAGCAATACTGACTGATAATTTTACAATTAAAATTTCTTTATCAAGAAAATATTTGAATTTAAAAATATCGATTTGTTTTAAGAACGAATATATTTGTTTAAATAATAAAATTGTTTAGACTGAAATTTTTGATTAAATAAACTTTTAAAAGAAATATGACTTCTGATTTTTTGGATAAACCTGAAGCCATCCTTTTGACATTTTAACTTCAATAATTTCACAACAATTTATGAAGAATTAATGTTTTTTCGCTTACTAGGAAATAATTAATGTTGAAAAAAATTCATTCCAAAATTTCAATGCATTATTAAAATTGCTGGGTTACTTAATTTGTCAGTAGAAAAGAATTGTTGTCAGACTTATTGTGTAATAAATAAATACTCTAATTTTTAAATATTTCAAAAATTACAATGACATGTTTTACAACTTGTTGATTTAATGAAATTGAAATAAAATATCTTCAGTAAATAAATATGAAAATAAAATTCTAAATTTTTCTATTTTTGACATATTTCAAAAATTCCTATTAAAACAGTCTAAAAATATTCATTTCAATTTGAAGAAAATGTTCCAATAATAACCCTAATAATTTCAATACATTTTCTCAAATACTACTTGAAACAGTAATAAATTAATATCAATTAGATAGAAATAAAAACTGATAAAAAATAGAACTGTCTCAACTAATTTGCATAAACGGATACATTGAAAATGAATTATTTTTCATTATATTTTTAAGAACGTGCCTCATTGATATTGTCAAGTTGCACTTTATATTTTTTTGCTTAAAAATATTTTTGTTTTAATGTTACTAATTTTTATTGTACAGGTTTCTTTACAAGTATATTGTAATGAATATGACCAAGTTGGTTGGCGTAATATTTTTTTAAATTCAAAATATACTGTTGTCCTAATAATATTAAAACAACACAACGCATTTCTCAGTAATAATACTTACATCATCAATAATTACTTCCTTATATGTTTTAATTCAATTTAACAAATTATTGACTTATTTACTATTATCCTCACATTCCCTTTATATCTTTAGCCATCCAATAATTTTAATAATAGTTTTCCTCGATCAGTCTCTCAATCCATAACTTCTGTTATGCCTTTTATTTGTAATTGTAAACGGTCCTGAATATCGATTTTCATCTTTAGATCTAATAACAACTTTAACCAAAGTTTTATTTCCTACTTTAAATTCCCTGTGTTTTATTCTCATTTTTATATATAATATTTCCTTGCTTCTCTTATTCTTCTTTTATAAATGTGTCACTGTGCACTATTCTCATATAATTTTGTACCGAAATACTACTTCTAGAGTACTTCTCATTATTGTTTTCTAAATTGTACTATTCATTGTAAATTCAATTTCAAGTAGTAATTCTAGTTATTATATTTTAAATTTATCTTTTATCGACGCATTTAGATAGTGTTTGATCTTCTTTCTTTTTCTTCAGTTTTTGTAGTTTATCTATTTTTTTGACATATTCCACATTTTTGAATTACATTTTTTATTGAACTTTGCATTTATTCCATTTCATTTCAGTAGATGGGAATATATCTAGGTCGATTCAGAATTTTATGTAGGTCACGAAAATATATGGTGTGTATATACAAACAATGCTTAGTTTCCATGGAAATGAGCTTCAAAGTCTCTAAATTAAAATATAGGTCACGCCATAATATAACATTTCTATATATTATGAAATTAAGTCAAACTTATATAGAATCAAAATCGAATGCTTTAAAACATGACGAGACAGAGAAAAATATCATCAAATGCCATAATATAACAACTTTCATATTATCGAATATAGATCAATATTATAGAAATAAATTCGTATTCTTTAACACATGGGGAGACAATGAACAAAAGAATAAGAAATAAATATATGAATTAACGACAAATACGTAGAAAAGTGTTGATAAATATGCAGGGCAACGAAAAATATTTAGAAAATCTTTGATAACACAACGTTATCATAGAAAATCATCCGTAAGGAAATATACAAGGATATTTACAGGAAAAATCCTCCCCAATAAAAAATCCCCAAAATAAATTTCCCAACTCAAAAAAAAATTCTTAAAATTAAAAAAGTTCCGAAAATAATTTTTCCACAAATTCTCAACTCAAAAATTTTCCCAAAAAATTACGACATTTTATATAGGTAAAAACTAGTTATAAAATTTTTAAAAATATAACTTTATTATAAGAAATATACAAGATATTTACAAGAAAAATCTTCACAATTCAAAAAATCCCCAAATAAAATTTCTCAACTCAAATTTCATAACTTTTCTGGCAAAGATTTTTAAAATCAAAATTTCACCACAAAACAAGTTGATGTACATTTATTAAAAAATACAAAGCGCAAAAATTCAACAACATTTGAATTCCAATTGCGAAATACTAGAGACTTTCAGAATACTAATTCAAGAAATTGTCAGATTTGCTTTTTGCTGGTTTATTTTTGGGTTCAGCACTATTTTATGTAAGCTTAGGTTTCGGATTGAATTTTATTAGTTAACAAGAAAATATTTTTCGACCTATCAATTTTATCACGAATCCTATAAATTAGAAATTCCGGCATTAATTTCTCCAAGAACGGTGTTCATGTTCCTTTTTGAGAAATTAAACTTGGATTAAATATATTTTCTTACAAATTCAATTAAAATAAATTGAAAATCAGTAAATTAAAAACTAAAAAATACAAATATATGATAACACAAAATAAAGTATAAAGTGATGATTTCTTGATAGCAGCATATATTATTTAAAACAATAAAATGATAATTTAAGCATTTTGTTGCGATTAATGCATTTAATGAAAAGATTTTAGACTATAAGATAGTCCTTGTCAATCTCCTATCTTATAGTCGAAATTTTTTCATTAAATACATTATTCGCAGCAAAAGGCTTAAATTATCACTTTATTGTTTTAACACAAAATAAAGAAATATAAAAATTTTTCAATATTCTGGAATTTCCTGGAACAAGAAGCATTTGATATACATTTATTCATATCAAAGTGGAAACACAACCTTCAGCGGGTCAAAGAAGTTAAACCGAGATGTCCACTGTCAATGACTATCTTTATTCTATGTATCAAATACCTCATACAGGCAGCCATAAAAACTAACCCCAAAAATTCAATCATCTGTCCAAGCATGAAGAAAGATAGAATACTAAAGTAATGCTAAATTATTAATTTACTGATGAGTTGTCTAAAATTTGAGATGATTGAGGTGAGTTGTGACAATAAAATCAACTAAATAAGGTAATTTTAAATTATTACAGTAGTTTCTGATAATATAATCATAATTTCCTCAAGCAAAAACTTAAAAATTAATATGATTTGAGTAAACATTTAACGGAACTAGATGTTTATATGTTTAAAAAAAGACAGAACTATGTATCACAACCCTTTGAACAAATGTAAAATTTATTTGAATTAATAATTAAACATACATAGCAATGGTTTAATTATAAGATAACGCCAATCAAACATTCTTTTTACGATATATTTCGACAGTTTTCCTGTCATTATCAGGTGGGATATAATAACTATGTAAATTATGGATTTTAAACAAATTTATTAATTATATATAAAAAAATTTTTATTTAATAAAATAATTTAATTATTTTAATATATTATTATTTTTTTTAAATTTTAACATTCAAAATTTAATTTAATAATTTAAAAATTTTATTAATTATTTAATTTAATACAACAAGCAATACATACTATATAAAATATAAAAAAACTTATTTAAAAACACTCAAAACACAAGTATTTACTGCATTCTGCACTTTAATTTTCAGATTCAAAGACTTTATCAACAACGCCTCACAAATTACACGTTCCCAATAATTATCAAAATTTTTTAATAAACTTTTAAAATCAGACATACCTATTTTAATCTTACAGCCCTTATTGTGCTCACTAATTAAAATAGGTTAAAAAGGTATGTCTGATTTTAATAATTTCTTGTCTCTCAATAGAGTGCTATTGACAATTGATATAACCTATACATTTTTTTATTCAACTAAAAAAATATAATTTCATATATATATATATATTCAGATGTTGATGCAAAAAAACCAAAATGATGGTGATTTTAACAAAATACTCAAAAATAAAAATGACATCATATCGAAAGACGCACCTAATTTTGGCATTCACAATCTACCCTAACTCAAACAACAGTTTAATAAGACCATTAAAATTTGGGATCTCCTCAGAGGAAGAATTATGGTACACTCATGAAATTGTTTAAAAAAAACATCAATCGAGACATTCAGAATTATTTGAATTTAAATAGATCTAATGATTTTGAAATGAGCTCGAATGACATCGTCGACTTTTCAAATAGGAGACTATCAAATCCTTTATTAAACCATCCGAAAAAGATAAATTCAAGAACAAGTTTTGACAAAACTATACAGAAAGCAAACAATTTAGATGAAGATACGTTGTCATATGATAAACCAGAAAAACATGGTTTACCTAAAGACTATAATGAGGAATGGTTAATAAATCAAGCGATATATTTAAATTTGAATGAAACAACGTTTCAAAATGCAATATATGTGGAAGACGATTTAACTATCTACTCTGAAACCTTTAATATCAATTTGGATGACATTATATTCCAAGGAACAAGTTCTGAAGCTTACGAAAAACTGCAACAAAACATCTGTCTTGGTGCTTATCTTGTTAGGCAAGAAAAGAAAAGACATATATTAACCGTTCAATGTACGGATTCAGTTCTAAAATATGTGCTTGTCACGCATGAAAATAATAATTTTATCCAAATTGAAGACCAAAAAATTATCTTTAATTCTTTAAAGGTTTTATTGGGTTATTATCACAAAAACGAAATTCCTGGAAGCCGATGCATTTGGTGACTAGGCATACCAGAAATGGCAAAGTTAAGAAATAGTCATAAATTAGTCGCTCAAAATACAAGTACTTTACTAAAAAAACTGGTAAAGTTACTCAAACATTTAAAAATGTTACCCTAATTATCAATAAATTTCTAAAGATATATTACCCAAATAAATATCTATTTCTCACTAAATTACCTAAGAATTGTTACCAATACATGATATATATATATATATATATATGGTCTAATTTGATTAATAGTGCGTTGTCTTTGACCTACTTTGGTCCAGTGGACCCATACGCTTAAAGTTGATTTGAAAAATCAATAACTTGGATTGACCTTTATAATTGTTTCGTGACCTATATAAAATGATTAGTTTTTAGTATCCCGGGGGAGTTGGCCCAGTAGCCTTATATCTATCTACTTATCTATTTAGAAATTATTGGAAATGTATCAAAATTAGAAAATGGATTTAATAAGATTTATCGTCGGAATCTTTACCGTCTAAGAGTTAAGTGATTCTCAACTACTATGCAGCGATAAACTTTGTAATTCGTCGCCAGGTTTGGTGAATAAATATCTAATTACCGATGCAAAGTATAATGAATAAAAGTATAATAATAACAGAAACGCTTATTAATATTTGCTAAACTTGGAAATGAAATCATGTATTTCTAACATTTTATGTTGTTATATGGTAAAAAAACTTTTGAATTGAAATAGTCATTTTTTAATATTATAATGAAAATTATTGTTGAATTTTTATCATAATATTTTATTTATACACACATTACATGTTAATAAATTGCGATTATATATAAATTATATGTTACAGTCAAAGCATAAACTTAGACTATGTATACATTAACTAGATAATATATACATTCTCTAATAAAATACATAAATGTCGTTCTAGTAATCAATGTTACAATACTGCATACTTTAACTAAATATAGTGTGCATTTTATTATTATTTTATTATTGTTTAAAAATTCACTTTAATGTATACATTAACAGAATTTAAAACATTAACTGTAGCATATCATCTAGTTAATGTATACATTGTCTAAGTTGATGCTTTAACTGTAACATATTTATTATCACAATTTATTAAAATGTAATGTGTGTATATTATTATATAAATAAAATATTGTGATAAAAATTCAACAATAATTTTCTTTATAATATTAAAAAATGACAATTTCAATACAAAAGTTATATAATATAATACATCTATACGAGAATTCTTATTTACAATAGTTGTGTCACCAAATTTGTATATTGTAAGGAGTTTTGAATCTTAATTTGCCAAAATTATTCCCATTTTCGAATTTAGTAATATTAAATTGAATCCAGTCTTACAACAAGAGGTTCGTCATTCAATTATTTAATTAAAGATTTAATAATTCCATAACGAACTTTTTATGAATTTAGCATAATGTTGAATAATGTATTAAAATCGAAAGTTTCAGAATGATTCCTATCAAGTTTGAGAAGCTTTTAAAGTTCAATAAGATGTTTAGAAAAATAGTCTGAACTAAATGTTTTTTTTTAATTCTTTCTGTCTCTTCTTAATAATTAGAATCATAATTCGCATCAGTTGGCATTAATAAATAATTTTATTGACCTTAATTTCAGCACAAACTCAAATAAATTGCCACCGAAATCTCTTTATTATTTTAGTTTCACCTATGATTTTTTTTATTAATTCAATAATTATCATATCAATGTTTGTAAGATTATATATTGTTTAAATTAAAAGTCATACAAACTCTTTAGAAATTTTAAAATTATTGAAGGCAATTATATAATTTCTTGACATTTCTATCGCCATTTTTTATTAACTAAATTATTTAAAATTTTTATTATATTAATTTTCTTCAATTATTTTACAGTTTTAATAAATTTATGGACGGCCGAGACAATATATGTCCGAAAATAAGGAAATAGCACTCTTTAAACTTGAGAAATTTGGTTTACCCACCTACACAGCATCTTTCTATTACTATTTGTTTAAGGTGACCAGATTTTTAGAAGGGCAAAGCGGGACAACTTTGAATGAGGGGTTATCAACAAAAATTTCATATAGAATAAAAATAATATGGTAATATTTTTGATTTTTAACATAAGTACAATTTATAAATATAAAAAATTGTATAATATTTTATTCCTTGACATATTTTTTATTTAGAGAAAACGCGTATAAATATAAATAAATAAATTACCTTAATTTTCTATGGTAAGTAGCAGATTTGTAATATTTATTTGTTTAATTAGCTTCCTAGCACGCAGTACGAACACGAAGTGTATCATCTGAGAAACAAATACGATGTAACTGGGTACGAAAAGCAATATGTTAGTCTTAATAGTTCGTAGGATTCTTAGAATACAAAACAATTATTTTCATAAATATAAAATTTAACTTAATTCTAAAAGTCGGGACTTTTGAAAAACGTTGCGGGACGCGGGATAAATCGTGAAAAATCGGGACTGTCCCGTCAAAAGCGGGACGTCTGGTCACCTTATATTGGTTACAAAATTATTTTGATGACAGAAAATGGGAAATTTAGAAGATATCAAAACAATAAATGGGTGACATTTTTAAATTATTTGACGTTTTAGAGTTACAACTTTGATCATGACAATATCATGATTTAACGACCCGGAAGCCAACAGAAAATATTGAAGTTTATTAAAGAATTGCTAAACACATATATAGACATTAATAGTGTCCAATTAATCACTGACTACTAAAATGGATGGTTTCTTAATTAATACAGGAATGATAGGATATAAGACGACACCTAATTTATTTATTTGTCCCAATTTAATTTATGCAGGAAGTTTATGTGCAAAAGCACTTATTATTAGAGCTGTTATCAAAATAGTTGATTAAATTTGGAAATGCTAAAAGAAACGTCGTAAGTTCAAAGAATTATGGAGATGTTTTATGTAGTAGTTAGATCAGTGTTGTCCAAACTGTGTGCCGTGAAATATTTTTAAAAAAAGTCAAAAAAACCCTGTTTTTCCAAACAACTTAATAAAAGGAAATTGAATTGTGGATATTTTAACAGTTATTTCAAATTTAAATGTTAATCAGTCAATTAAGTGCGAAATTTATTTGTTTACAATCATATTTATATTTCTTACTAGAAATATTGACTATCTAAAATACGTAAGCAGCTTAATTATGTTTATTTAGAATCTTAAATATTAAATAATAATATTTTTTAGTGTAACCATGAAGAGATTTTTAGTTCAAACAAGTAAAGACGCAGGAGTTATGAAGACAGCAAAAAAACGCAAATATGATGATTTCATTAAATATGGTTTCATCGCATCTGAAAATGATGATTCAATTCCAAAATGCATAGTATATTTTAGTACTCTTGCAAATGAGTTAGTAGAGGGATAGAGGCCCACTAAACCAGCGGCCCTCTGGGACAAAGACATACCCCCCACCCCACCTCACCCCCACCCCAACCCCCGCCATTTAAAATTTTTTTTCAAGGTCAAATTTTAAACAAAGACATATGACTCATCAAGGCCATATGACTCATCCGATGACTCATTCAAGGTCATATGACTCATCCGACGACTCATTCAAGGTCATATGACTCATCCGATGACTCATTCAAGGTCATATGAATCATCCGATGACTCATCCAGGGTCATATGACTCATCCGATGACTCATTTTCTCATATGAGTCATGCTAAATTTTTTAAAATTTAAATTCTCAGAGTTCCCGCCAATGGTTTTTATTATTTAATAGCTCATTCGAAAGGTATTTGAATGGTGAGTATTTGAGACCATCGAAGGTCTATGGAGGTTCAATAACCTTCAAAGAGTTCAATGGTATTGGTTACACTCAACATCTCACAAGGGTATTATTATTACTATTATTTTTATTAATATTATTAATATTTTTATTATTATTATTATCATTATTATTATTATTATTATTATTATTATTATTATTATTATTATTATTATTATTATTATTATTATTATTATTATTATTATTATTATTATTATAATTATTATTATTATTAGTATTAGTATTAATATATATATATATATATATATATATATATATATATATATATATATATATATATATATATATATATATATATACTCCGAGTTTATCCGACAAAATATTCTGTCCCCCTATGGGTATTGCTCGAAAGGGTACTGCTTACGCTCAACAAGTCGCAAGGGTATTATTAAACAAATCAACAAAACATACATTTATTTAAACAATTAAATAATTTAAAATTAACAAGGGTAAACTAAATATTGATGTGCTAGTATTCGCAGCAATATTGTTTGAAATTGGTAACGTTGAATTGATTTTCACATATTCTTTTTCCTGGATGTTTTGACCATTTTGGTTTGTCGTCAAACAAAGGTATACTCTGAGTTTATCCGACAAGATATTTTGTCCCCTTATGGCTATTGCTCACAATGGAATTGGTTACACTCAACATCTCACAATGGTATTATTATTATTATTATTATTATTATTATTATTATTATTATTATTATTATTATTATTATTATTACCATTATTACTTATTTTTATTATTATTATTATTATTATTATTATTATTATTATTATTATTATTATTATTATTATTATTATTATTATTATTATTATTATTATTATTATTATTATTATTATTATTATTATTATTATTATTATTATTATTATTATTATTATTATTATTATTATTATTATTATTATTATTATTATTATTATCATCATTATTATTATTTTTATTAAAAAATGTTTAAACTTGAAAACTATCACATGTTTTCAAAATAATAATAAAAATACACATATTAAAAGATGTTATTATTACGATTATTAAAAATGATTAAACTTGAAAACTATCACAAGTTTTTAATACACCAATAAAAATGAACACATTAAAAGTCTAGTTTTTTTTTTTAAAAAAAAAAGATATATTTTTAATAATATTCATCATTATCATTATCAGTTAATAATATATCATCAATATCAACATCTATATCGATACTATCATCGAAATCTGGGTTGAAATCTCCACAAAGCGGTCCAACATCATCCAATATTTGATCCTTATCATCGAAATCTGGGTTGAAATCTCCACAAAGCGGTCCAACATCATCCAATATTTGATCCTTATCATCGAAATCTTGGCTGAAATCTCCACATAGCTGGTTACAATCAACATATCGCAAGTTTATTTTTATTACTATTATTATTATTATTATTATTATTATTATTATTATTATTATTATTATTATTATTATTATTATTATTATTATTATTATTATTATTATAATTATTATTATTATTGTAATGGAGGCTATTGTTGTTATTATAGTTAATAAATTATTGTTTTTATTGTTATTATTGTTAATTATTGTTAATTTATGTTATTTCGCAAGAAACTTGAAGGACCCGATAGAGTCACCAAAAAAATGTGTTGGGACAATCGGGGTGCAGGCTGTGTGGTGATGAATAAAAATAAAAATAAATATAACAGTATAACAATTATGATACTAAAACTTTTATTTAACAATACAAAAAAATTAACCACTTTGTCCTCGAGGTTGCTTCAGAGATTAGTAGGTAATATTTTTCCTAATCTTTTACTGAATTAGTTTTGTCGGATTCTCTCCTCAGAGGTTGCTTCAGGGATTAATAGGTAATATCTTTTCTAATCTTTTACGGAATTAGTTTTGTCGAATTCTCTCCTCAGAGGTTATTTTATAGTATTATTTCTGATCTTCGTGTTGTTCTAGTCTTTTAATATTTTTTTTTTCGTTTTAAAGGAATTGGTTTAATAATATTCTTTCCAATTTCTTCTAAATTTGTTTTCTTATTCTTGTCTTAGTTCCTATTTGTTCTAAATTTTATTTGATTTCTTTATTGACTTTTTTTAATTTGTAATTTTTTCTATAGTGATAATTTACTATGGTAAATTATCACTATATAGTTTAATTTTTTTTTTTAAATTAAAATAAAACTTTCTCCACGTGCAACGTGCAGAATTGTTATTTGTATTCATATTTTTTTATGGTTCTGTTAATTGTAACCCACAAAACAACTCACCGCAAGACAAAACACAAACCCAAACACAAACAAAAAAACAACCAATTCACAAAAACATCACATTCAACCACAAAAATTCAATCAAAATATTCGACAAAGACACAATACTGGCTCCACTATACAAAAAACGTTACAGCGAATGCTTTAAATAAAAACACAAACATACACAAACAAACACACGCACAAACAGCGTTAATGGTACAGTTTTTATTTTACTTGTAAATACAAAACAAAATGTAAATTTTTAATTTTATTGAAGTTGTAGATACAAAGAAACAGAAACAAAAAACACAAAAACATATAAAACATACGAAAAAAAAAAGATTATTGAATGTAATTTTTTTTCTACGTTACTTTTTATTGATTAATGTTAACCTCCGGTTTTAAAGGGGGAAGTTCTGTAATGTATTGTAATTTTTTATTTTTTTTATGGTTCTGTTAATTGTATGGTATGAATACAATTAACAGAACCATAAAAAAAATAAAAAATTACAATACATTACAATTATTATTATTATTATCATTATTATTATTATTATTATTATAATTATTATTATTATTATTATTATCATTATTATTATTTTTATTAAAAAATGTTTAAACTTTATCTGATAAGGCTCAAATGCCAGTTATAAAATCGACAAATGCTTGCTAAAAATAAGAAATCAAATCTCGATGCAGAGTCAATTATACATCCTGCACTAACAATAGCAGCTGGTATCATGATCGGACCGGAGGCAGCAGAAAAGTTTAAAACAATTCCGCTCTCACATCAAACAATATCACGTAGGATTGGCGATATGTCAGAAGACATTCATGAGCAAATAAAAAATCATTTTTCGGGAAGCGCAAAAATTTTTGAGAAATTGTGGGCTCTTCAAATTGATGAAAGCATAGATATTAGCAACAAAGCACAACTGTTGGCATTTTTTCGCATCGTAAAGGATGGCAAGATTGTCGAAGAATATTTTTTGTGATGATTTGAAGCAAACTACAACTGGTAAGGATATATTTGAATTGGTGAATAGCAAAGTTGCAATCAATGGCATGTCATGGAGGTTTTGTGAGGTATTTGTATGGATGGTGCCCCCTCAATGCAAGGTCATAAAAAAGGATTCTCAGCATATGTCCTCGAACTACATGATTCACAGAGAAATGCTAATGTCGAAAAATTTGCCAGAAAACATTAAAACAACGTTGAACGATGTTGTTAAGATCGTAAATTACATCAAATCGAGCGCTTTACGCTCAAGAATCTTTGAATCACTTTGTGAATCGATGGACTCTGAATATAAATGTCTCCTTTACCATACTGAGGTGCGCTGGCTATCCAATGGAAAAGTTCTCGCAAGATTAATAACACTGAAAAAAGAAATAACAACTTCTTTAGCTCACAACCTGGCACATTTAAAGTTCTCGAGCGTGATGATTAGTGGTTGAAAGTAGTATTCTTAAATGATGTTTTCGAAAAGTTGAATGCACTTAATACTAGTATTCAAGAATCATGTATTAACTATTTCTGGCAAACTAAGATCATTTCAACAAAAGCTTCAAATTTGGACTGCAAAATCCATGAACAAGGAACTTGATTGCTTTCCTGGTCTTGATTCGTCAAAAGACAAATATAATTTATTGATTGATGTCATTGCTACACTGCAAAATCTTTCAAAAGCATTCAAACAATATTTTCCAGGCGTCGATACAAGTAAAGTTTCTTGGGTAATCAATCTATTTGTTGAAATATCTGAGACAAATTTGTCAGGAATTGAGCTGGAAAACCTCATTGATTTGAAAAACGATATAACTTTGAAGATATTATTTTCTCAGAAAGAATTGTCTGAAATTTGGGTTTTTGTTAAAGACGAATATCCAAATTTGAGTAAGAAGGCAATTGAAATATATAAAAAAAAATCAAATTTTATTTTACATTACAATTAGGCCACTCGGGCAGAAGGGGAGATTGGTTCTCAACCCTTGATGATTCTAAAATAGTTGAGCTGCTTCCGAAAGAACGCTGTGCCTGGAGCTCGAGCGTTAAACTTGATAGTTTGTACAAAACGTTAGGAAGTATTATATTGAATGTATTTATTTGGTTGAATTGATTTGAGCAGATTGGTTGAATGTAATTTAGGTGATTGATGATTGATTTAGCAGGTTGATGTTCTTGATCGGTATTGGAAGCTATGGATATAGTGATGGAAGGTATAGCGGTATAGTGATAGAAGGTATATCGGTATAGTGATGGAAGGTATAGCGGTATAGTGATGGAAGGTATAGCGGTATAGTGATGGAAGGTATAGCGGTATAGTGATGGAAGATATAGCGTTATAGTGATGGAAGGTATAGTGATGGAAGGTATTATTACCAATTGGTTCTTCTTATCTCTGTGAACTGGGATTTTCAACTCTTACCACAATTAAATCAAAGAAGCGGGAACGTATGGTTAACATTGATCAAGAATTAAGAGTTTGTTTGTCAAAAATTCCACCACGATTGGAACTTATTTGTTCGGAACATCAAGCACATAAATCTCATTAACTATGTTTTATGAATTTTTCATTCTCTAATTTTTCTAAATTTAAAATTTTTTACATTAAATTTATTTCAAGTAAATAAGCTTTTCATTTCTTATTAAAAGATTAGTAAAAGTGCAATAAAAAATTGCAAATAAAGCAAAAAAAAATTTAGGTGTGCCGCGAAAAAGTTTAATTCAGCCAAGTGTGCCGTGGCTCAAAAAAGTTTGGACAACACTGAGTTAGATAGTAAAATTTGTCTCAAACATGTTTCGGACCATATAAAAGATATTACACTATACACGGTCTCTGAAAACCGAAACATACTGCATTAATGAAAAGGACTAATTTTCACTGTAGAAATATAGACCAGTTGAATTTTCTAAATAAAAAACTACAAAGAAGAAACGTTCTAAATCCAAACTCTTACAGACTTAAAGTAAAGAAATTATGTCATATATTTAGGATTCTACAACTGATGCTGAACCTAAACAAGAATATGAGTTTAATGATTTTCCTAATTGTATTGATCATGTTGTTGAAAATATAATGACAGGTAATTGCGAAAATAAAAACTGTACATGTGATCATTTAAAAATTTAAAACTTGATTTAGTTATTTTTATAAAAACAAGTTATACCTTAACGTGACATTATTATTATTATTATTATTATTATTATTATTATTATTATTATTATTATTATTATTATTATTATTATTATTTAATTAAAAAGAGAGTTTGAAGACTATAAATCAGTAATATATCGATGTTTGTTGATACTCACGAATTTTCGGCACTGCCTTTTTCACTTGAAAATTCATTTGGAAAAGGCAGTGCCAAAAATTCGCGAGTATCAACAAACATCGATATATTACTGATTTATAATCTTCAAACTCCCTTTTTAATCAATTTAATGGAAACAATAATCAGTGGTGAAATTGGAAGAAATAAAAGTTCTTATAATAATAATAATAATAATATTATTATTATTATTATTATTATTATTATTATTATTATTATTACTATTATTATTATTTAAAACACTAAACACTAATAAAGATGTATTAAAATAAAATTCAAACAATAGTGAAACATTATTAAACTACTCAACGATCGTCATTAAACTTTTTTCCGGCTTTTATAATCTTTCAAATTGGTTTGATTTGATCTCTGTTCATTAGAGACAATCTTCTTGACACGCCAAATTATCATTCTGTACATTATTTATACTCGAGAAAACTTAATTCTGCAATCGGTAAATTCAAAGATGAAAGTAAGGAGCTTGGATATAGAGTGGGTTTTCGTGAATTCAAAATGTTAAAGTCTCTTAGGCGCTAAGGCTAGTGTGAAAACGAAAGGAGTTAAATTACAGGAGACTAAAATTTATGATCAATCATATGTCATTTATTATAACTTGATCGAGATATTTTCTACAAAAATATAAAAGTCGCCTTATCAAACAATGATGACAATCAATTATGGGTGGGGAAATATCAATCTTGCATTTATGTATTATTTAGGAAAGGATGAACTTGATGACTATGATAGTGATATGATGGAGCAAGAAGTAGTTCGATAGGATCAAAATCGTCTGGATGAAATATTAACTAACTTAGTTTGTGATTTGATTTTAATAAAAATGATTTGTTTAATATATTTTAAAAATTTATTAATCAATTTTTAATTTGTGTTTTTAATAAATGTAGATCAACATGGTTTTTGGTGAAATAATGATATAAAAACTTCGTCATAAATATTTGTAAAATCTTTGTTGGGAAATCTTTTATTATGACATTTCATGATGATGTTATTTATTATGAATTAAAGCATACGATTTTTTGTATATACACACCATATATTTTCATGACCTAGATATAATTCTGAGTCAACTTAGATTTTTTCCAAGGGGTGGTGTGAATGGAACGTATTTAGGTTAGAGTTTGGGCAATTCTCTAAATGAATTTGAAATAGGAACACTAAAAATAGTTAGATCCATTCTTTCCGTTAAAGCAAGTCTCATTAAAAAGAACATGACTGTAATTAATGTACTATATATATATATTTAAATACTACTGTCTACAAGATAAATTTAAAATGAATTATATAATTAAAAAATTCAAAATTTTTGTTAGAGTAATTAATGATTTAACAATTTCAAAAAAAATTAAAGAAATATAAATTTAAAATATTTTTTCAGAAATCTCAGAAAAACCCGTTTTCCTTTTCCGTGTTTTAGAATCGATTAATATACGAATAAAATTTCACTTGTTTATACAGGTAATTCTTTATTTTTACACACGGATTTCGTTGTTATTAAATCATATCAACAACAAATAATTCCATTTCAGAAAATTTCAATAGAATATTTTTATTGAATTCAATCAAATTATTTACACAATTAAAATTAATATATTTCGAATCGATGATTTGTATAATATTATTAAAACAAATAATTTATTCTCGATATGAATAATAGTAGATGGAAGTGTCACCGCTAGACCATATCACCGCTGGACCAACCTCATATTATAGAATTAATACCGTATGCTTTAACAAATGACAAGACAGTGAAAAACATTATCATCTAACTTTCATATATTATCAAATAAAAATCAACTTATATTATAGAAATAAATTCCTATTCTTTAACACATGGAGAGACAATGAACAAAAGCATAAGAAATAAATATGCAAATTAATGAAAATTACTTTGAAAATTTTTGAGAAATATGTAGGTCATCGAAAAATACTTAGGAAATTTTTGAAAAATATTTATGTAATATAATTTACTGAAATTTATTATTTAGTTTGAAAGATATATTACAATTCTATCGAAGAAATAAAGAAATAACTTTTGTATTATTTTCAAGACATTTTTAGTTTGTTAATCTGTTATTAATTTATAGACTATGAAGCTTAGCGAATAGAAATGTTAACTTAGTGTATGAAGTTGCTTACTTAATGGGTATAAGTTGTTGCTTATTTGTAAGTACCTGGTTGTTGTATCAGATAGCAGGAATCAATTGAAGAATTTTTTTGTATACATTACGAATCAGTAAATGGATTTTGTTTGAAGTGTTTGGAAGACTGTATGGTTTGTAGTGATCCAACAAATATGTCATGTTCTTATCGATGCCGATGTTGCTAAGAATATAAGAAAAAATAGTTCATATTTTAATGCCAGAATTAAGAAGAGCTTATTATAATAATAATTATTATTAGCAATATTATCATCATCATCAAAATCTGAGAATATTTGAATTAAATATATTTGTATTTAAAATTGCCTTTCTTTTCTAACGTCTTTTTATTGTTTTTTATTTACTGTTTGTTTGTACCTAGTTAATTTTATTTAGAGCCCAACGAGTTTTATTCACTAATAAGGTTATTAATAATATTATAATTAATTTTTAAAAAAATGACTAAAGTTTAATTTGTTTAGTTTATTTAGAGTTGTATATTTTAGATATAAATTATAATTTGTACTGTGCAGACAAGATATAGCGATAGCCCGAAGATTGGTATCACAAATTAATTATGTAATTGCATAATGAAAGTTTAATCTGGAATAAGTTTCGTAATCGAATGGAGGTGTCCGCTTAAGAGGGTTAACAGTACAGAGGGGTAATTGCATAACTTTGTAGGTTATTCAATTGTGACAATATCATACAGTGTGGACAATAATAGTCAAAAATTATTTCATACTAATTTGCATTAAAAATTAATTTTGAAAATTATTTGAAAATCTTTTATTATTTTTAAATTTTTCAGGTTTTAGCATTTCTTGAAAATATATTAGATTAAATCCATTAATTTTTAAAATTATTATCTTAATTTAAATTATAAATTATTTCAAAAATTATTATTTTACTTTAATATTTACTTTCATATTTATTTTAATTCATTTACCTTAATTTACTTTTATAACATTATTAAACTAATTTTAAAATATTACCCTAATTTATCATGTTAAAACATTTAAATTCCTGTTCAAAAATACTGGGATACAAAAAAAGATACAAAATCCATGAGACTTTAAAGTTTGACTCACTATAGTGCTCACTATTGACATTGCTTCAAATTGGCATTAGACTGGCTAAAATTTAAATTCAAACTCATATATATATATATATATATATATATATATATATATATATATATATATATATATATATATATATATATGTATATATATATATATATATATATATATATAATCTTATTTGAGTTGTAATTCCACTGTCCAACAATTCTTTTAATATTTGAATTAACTTTTAAAAATTTCAAATTTGGGTCTGGCTGTCAGAGTCGTAGCTAGGAAAAATGGCGCCCTGGTGCCAAAAGAATCCACCACTCCCATTAATTATGTACTTACAGGAGAGTCAAATTAAGATGCAAAGCTATACAATGCTTAACCAAACTTATATTAAAACCAATTAATTATAAATATTTATTATACATGTGTATATACATTAATATTGAAAATTTATTTACTCCGTATTTATTAAACCTAAGTTCAGAGTTTTGATCATTAAGTTCCTATTAAGGTTACTATTATAATATATTTGAAAAGATCAAGTGATCAACTTTAACATTTAACATTGAATTCTAAATAAAAGAAATTAAAGATTATCATCAATTGTCTTTCCTTCTCTCAAACGATTTTCAAGATCTTTCCAGGCTAAGTAGCATTTTTTATGCTCAAAACTGTTTTCATGATCAGCCACCTTCAGATTTAGTCGCCCGTTTGCAAAATCCTTTAGATAGACCAGCAAAACAGTTTTGTTTTAGTTTAACTTTTGAAAACAGTAAACATGGAAAGCAGAATATAAAAATTTAATATGAAAAAAAGAAAGAAAAGCAAAAAAAAATTAAATGATAATTTCATAGTTTTGACGCCCTTTGACTCGGCGCCCGGGGCGGTCGCCCCATTCGCCACCCCTAGCTACGGCTCTGCATATTGAAATCTCCTTTAGTAAGGTTTTATTCAAACTAAATGATATTTAATACTTTATAACTAATCTTAATAATAAAATTTTATCTTCAAATTAAAATTGAGATAAAATTTAGTTGAAAACATCATGAACCATTTAATACATACCAAATTATTAGGTAAAAATATTACGACCAACCTGTTTACAAATTGTGCACCTCCTGACAATTTGAAATACTTTATTTATTTATGCTTGAATTCCATATATTCCGCATTTTTTGACATCCTCGCATGAAATTTCAGCATAAACTATTCGATCGCAAAATAATCCAAACGTCAATAATAATCCAAACCTAGCCACGTCCTCTAAAATTACAAAAAAAATTTATAATTTTTAATTAAAAATAAATTAATAAATATATAAATAACCTAAAATAAACCACTAGACAAACAAAATTTATTAGTTTTCCATTTTGAAAGCAATGTCAACAATTGTTTTTGTTTAAAATAATTTCGATAATTTGGTTGACATTTATGATTATCAATATGAATAAATAAAATAATGAAATTTTACATATTTAGTTGGAATTTTCAATTTGTAATTGAAATATTAATTTCGATAATTTTGTTTTATTCAATCACTAATCAAGAGCGGCAAATTCTCAACGGACAATAAAAGGCGAAGAATTACAAAACATGAATAGGAAAAAAAGGAATAATGTTTGATTCATTGAATAAATTCGGAAATTGGTTTCTGTATTCATTTTTATCCCAATCTTAACCCAAAGTTGCTCATGAAAACACGCTGACTTTTAATTAAATTTTGTCGGTCGTTTCTTTCCTCTATTTCAAAATAATTATAACAAGTAATTTAATTTTTTAGGAAAGGGATTATTTTGAATTTTAAGCAAATTAATTAAATCAACAAAATTGAGCATGAAGAAATTTGTTTTTTTTAATTTGTAAAAAATATTTTTGAAAATAAAAGTCATTTTTAAAATTGAAAAATTTAAATAATTGTATTGGTATAGAGTTTTGAACAAATTAATAATAGAAATAATAATATTTGTCAACAAAATTTAAAAAGTTATGTTGTGTTGCGATTATAGCATCATGAACTTGTTGATTGTATATATAACTTTATTATTGTTTATATCAAAATAAGAATGTTTTTCTATAGTGTGGTAGTCAAGGGCGGGAATTGGGTCAAACCCCTCGAGAAGGATACATCTACTATTTTAAATACCGTTTAAGTAGTCAAAACAAGAAATGGTTTCTCACATTGTATACAAATTCTGATGAATAAATGAATCTGATGAGTTATAACGGAGAAACTTTGAAATTGTTTGAATTCACCAAAAACACATACAAGCCACCAAATTAATTAGAAAAAAACTATGTAAATACACATATTAAAACAAAATAAAGTATAAAACATGTTGATGATAAGTAAATAAGTATAGTTAAAATAATATGAATCAAAACTAACGTAGTTATACATTGTATGTATCATTTGAGAAGCCTGTGAGATATGAGAATAATAAAACAATAAATTAAAGATAAAAGAATAATAACCAAAATTAATAAATTAAGAACAAAAAAAGCGTTATGATCAAAAAAATTCATTATACAGTTTTAAAAAAAAACTAAATTAAATTTCAATAACTACCATTATGACAGAATATACAGAAATAATTCACAGTACGGTTTTAAATTTTCCAAAATTTCCATTCTTTTTTATATTGAAAACTATTCCTAAAAATAATTTAAACTTATATATACAATAAACTGTAGGGCAACTCAGACAAGGATTGTGTTGAGAAACATACACAAAATTTAACGACTAAAAATTTTTTAAAATTTTTTAAAATTTAACTACCAGAAAATATTGAATAGGTTGAAAAAGTGACAAATCTTATTATGAAAGTTGATCCCAATATCGACTGTAGCCTGACAATTCGCCGAACAATAAACAATTCCATTCGTTGCTACAAAGCTGTATGAAAATAATTCAGACATCGTTACTGTAATTCTTCAGCAACAAAGAATGAATTATGTGAAAACAGTTCAATTTAAAATAAATTTGGTTTTGTTTTACTTATTTTTAATAAATGATCACATGCATTTATACATTTGAATATATTGCAATCGTTAAATTTATTGACAAACAGGAAAAACGTATTTTGTTTGGAACCAAATATCGGTTTTTGAATGTAGTTAATTCTTTGATTAAAACAGGTTTCAAATAGTGCGGCTGCATGGTAGAACCTATGCAAGGTATTCATGTATTCAATCTATTATGAAATGGTAATTTATAAGTTGAAAACTTTATGAGAAGAAATATGGAAGAATAGATGGTTCTAATCGCAAATATGAATAGGTTTGGCGTCGAAATAGTTCGTTTGACTGTCCTTTTTGTGAACCGCTTTTAAGGTCAAGAAAACGGTTCACTGTCCACTGGTCCTTAGACAAATCATAAATGAAAACGCTACATTCTTTCTAAAATTGGCAAATTGTTTCAAAATGATATAGAATCAATCTATGGAAATTGATAATTTTTGATGGTTATCGCAAAAGAGATAAATATCAACGTGTTAATAAATTATAATGTAAAATAAAAATATTGAGTATTGTTCCACAATAGACGAGTACTCAATAGCCCTACAGTAATGAAAAAACTCAGCCAAGAACTTTGGAAAACATTTAAAATCTTGATTTGTAGTATGTAATAAGGACTCCAGCTCACTTTCAAGTTCAAGGTCATGAAATGTCAAGATCAAATATAGACCAATCCAATCATTTTTTTTTCAATTTAATTTAATTCCATCTATTAAATTTATTAATTTTTATTATATTTTTATTATAATTTGATTTTAATTAATACTTTTGTTAATTTTTAATTTATTACATTTAATTAATTAATTAGTTTATTAATATTTTATTTTAATTACTTACGTTACTTAATTATTATTATTTATTTATTTTTTAAATTAAAATTTTATTTAATTACTTCTTTTTAATTATTTAATTTATTATATATTTATTATTATTTGATTTTAATTAGTAATTTTTGTTAATTTTTAATTTATTGCATTTATTAATTAATTATTTTATTATAGTTTATTATTATTTTAATTTAATTACTTCTATTGAGTTATTTTATTATAATTTATTAATTAATTATTTTAGTTACTTATGTTATTTAAATATTTGTTTTTCTTCAGTCTAAATCTTAATAAATTTTAATTATAATTATTATTATAAAGTAATGGTGTAAAATATTTTTGTCGGATGTCTCACTTGAATAAAATAAACAGTACAAGCTTTGTGATATCTTCGTGTCTCCTGCATAGTACTGATGAGAGCCAAAAGCTCGAAACTAGTCTACTATTGGGATTTGCACTGGGTATCATGAAATATTTATCATATCTTAACAAAATAATAAAAATAAATATTACAAAGTAATAAAATATTTAAGTAAATGATAAAAATTAATACACGATTTTATCAAATTGTAACTAAGTTATAAAATATTTAAACAAATTGTAGCAAGGTTATAAAAATATTGAAACAAAGTAATAAAATAATGTGATGAATCAACAAAGCAATAAAATTTTTCATCAAATTGCAACACAGTAATAACGTTTTTTCATAAAATTGTAACAAAGTAATAACATATTTAGGAAATATTTTCAACAGTTGTAAAATATTTAAGCAAATTTTAACAAGATTATAAAATATTACAACAAAGTAGTAACATATTTCAAAAACTTTCAACAAAGTTGTAAAATAGTTATCAAATTGTAGCTAAAATAATAAAGATATTGCCACAAAGTACTAAAATAATGATGTGAAATGCAACAAATCAATACATTTCAAAGACAGACAACAGATTAAAAAGAATATTGTAAGAAATTGTGAAGTTTTTCAGTAAATTACAACAAAGTAATAACATATTTCGGAAATATTTCAACAGATGTAAAATATTTAAGCAAATTTTTACAAGATTATTGACATTGACATACATTGACATATTAAAAACTCAAGAAAATTATTTATATTAGATGAAAATACAAAAAAAATCAAGAAAACATTTGTGTGTATTACACACAAAACAAGATGCATAATTTTTTAATCAAGCTTTTTTTTAGAAAATAAAATTTTATCTATATAATATGTGAACAAAAAATCCAAGAAAATTAAGTTAACGCGCGAAAAATACAAATTTATTGTAAAAACATGTGTGTATTACACACAAAGCGACAAACTAAAATTGTAGAGAATTAAATTCTGCCTATACATGATTACACTTAAATCCCAATCGGACCGGTAAAAAAATGGCTAAAAAGAGAAAAAAACAGTAGAGTAGAGTAACATGTGGACCCTTGGTAAAACAATAACCATAAGGCCTAATCTGTAAATAATAATCTTTATAAATAAATAATTACTATAAATAGATTAGGATTATAATAAATAAAAATACTATAAATATAAATATTATAAAAACAGCATGAAATAATTACTACTATAGTAATTTATAATATATATTATTTATAAATAGTAATTCTTAAATCTAAAAGTACAAAATTAATTAATATATAGAGAAGAATAATAGTCATTTCAAGCGACAATAAATTAAGCTTTAATCAGTATTGATTAAAAAGCAATAATAAAAAGCACCAGAATAGACTAGAGAGAAAAAGAGAAAATTTGTTTCGTGCTTAAAATCAATATAGATTAAAAGCAATACAATTAATACCAGCTGTGACATGAATAATAACTACCAAATGTTGAATTAAAGTAATGTAAAAGGGAATCGCTTATCAGATGAGAAAAGCGAGGAGACGCCTCACGAATCATCCAATGCAGCTTTTTCGATACTTCATCTAGGTGAGGTGGAAATACTTCTTTCGGCTTTTGTTGGGTGTTGCAGTTTATGTTACATCCTTTGCCGATATTTCTGGCTACGAAGGTTAGTTTTATATTGTGATCTTTATATAGTTGGTGTATTGCGTTTTTGATTCTATCAAGCCAGGAAGTTTTGGCTGAGTTTGATCGTTTATGGGTATATGTCCCATCTAGCCATTTTAATGCATCTTGTAATGAATTGATGGGAATTTTAGTTATAGTTTCAGCTACATCCATTAGTTCTTCTGTGATGATGTTTACAATGGTTGCATGTTTACTATTCATGAGTTTTAAAAATCTTCCGATTGACTGAATTATTTGTCCATCAACGATTTTGGCTATGACTATTCCTCCTTTTTCTTTTGGGGCATAGAAGATTGCATCCATTAGTGGGCTTTTATGCGGTAGGTCTAGCACTGCTTTACCTTTAATCATCATTCTGATCTTGGCATCATAGTTTTCAACATGAGTCTTTGTGATCTCCTCTGCCTGTAAGATGAAGATGAATTTTGAGTGCCAGAAGGTGTTGTAGGCTTCTATCTTCTGTTGGGCCAATAGGAGTGAGTTGAATATATCTTTGGCATTTGTTTCCACATCTTGGAAGATCTCATTTAGGTCATTCTTTTTGTATTCCCCATTGAGACCCCTAAGTAGGTGTATATGATTTCTTCGTTTATTTTTTTAATTTTGGTTTCATTGAGAAGGATGTTATTTTCCTAACCAATGTTGTCTATTTTTTTTATATAGTAGCCGCATATTTCTGGTTTAAATATAAGATGAGCTAGTTTGGCTTGTTCTACGACGATATTCAGTAATTCTTGTATTAGGCGGTGTTCTGGAGCCAATAATACCAGATCGTCTGCATAGGCTAGTATGCTTATTTTTTCTTCTGCAAGTTGGACTTCTTTCCCGCTATTTATGGCTGCTTGTATCAGGTATTCGATCTAGAGACTGAAGATTATCACTGACAATGGACATCCCTGTTTCACTTCTTTTACTTGCTTAATCTCACTGGATTTTGTTTCTCCACTTTGATAGACAGTATGACAATCTTTATAGCATTCTTGCAGTAGGTTTATTGTGTTCTTATTAAAACCTTTTTGTTGCAGAGTATGCCATATTTAATATGGCATATTACTTTGTGTGGGATACTGCCAAATGCATCCGCAAGATCTAGGAACTCTAGGTGACATTGTTGGCCTTTGTATCTCTTCTTTTCTTTTATTGCTCTGCCAGAGTTGAGTGAGTATAATCTCTGGATCTGGTAGGAACAGAGAGTTAGTTTTTTGTTTTCTGTTCTGTATGCTCTTTTAGATTTTATATTTTGATGGTATTTATTCTTAAACCAATTTAGAATTTCGTTTATTGATAGTTAATGGAGTCTGAATTGATTAATTGCCTCCTCAATCTCAGGTTCATTTGTACATATCATGTATTTCTTTATATCATTGATGATATTTTGAGCTATCTCGTCTCTGATTTCATCTGGATTAGGCATATAAATATTGGATTCTTTGGATTTTTAAAGAAGTCGCTTATATATTGTATCACAAATACACCGCAGTCGTATTTGTTGTTTTGTGTGTGTGTGTAGGTCGATGCATTCAATAGTTGGAATTCAATATCCTCATCAGATGTTGTTATTTTAATGATATTGTACATTTTCTATTTTATTGCATTTTTTAGATCTTGTGTCATTTGATTATCTGGATCAGGTTCTGTTCTTTCTCAGAGCTAGGTAAGCGGTCCATTGCTCACCAGTAGCTTTAAGAAATAATATATTCTAACTTTAAGGTTAATCAATCTATTTATTTGTTTATTTAAAATAAAGGAAAAGCACATCCGACCCCAAACATCAGCATTTCGACCTGATTTATTTGCTGGAAATAAACTTAGAGAGAGGGAACAATTTAGGAACGATTCTGGTTCTATTCAATAGCATAAAATTCGGGACTTACCCACCAAATCTTAGCCCAATCTTATCATACAGCGTTGAGAATCAACTAGATCCAGCGTGTGTTCTTTTCTTGAGGACAGTTCGAATAACCGATTTCTAGCTTTAGTAACAGTGCCATTTTTGGGAAACTCAATTAGCAAATTGTAAATATTTTGTGCATAATAAATATATTTTGAAAAACCAATGAATGTTGTTATCTTAGTTAATCCATATTATTATTTATACACGCTATTTATCTTTTAGAGTCAGATAAATTAGTAACTGTGTTAGGTATCTTTATCCACTAGATCAATCCTAACAACAATATAAAAACAACCCTTTTGTAATAAATTTGAGATTCTGAAATACTAGGAAAAAAAGTTTAAAATATTTAGAATTAGAAAAATGTATTATTATTTATAATTTAAAATGTTCAAACTTTTTGCAAGAAGCCGTCAATTTTATTTTTCATCATATTTTCATAAACAAAAACTAGAGATTTCTATGTTATTTTCTGAATTATGCTTGTCATGCACTCGAGTGAACATGAAACTTTCAATGTAAACCATATAAACAAAATGAAATTTTCTAACAAAAAATACATTAAAAATAATTTCCACTAATATTTTAGTCAATGTTGGAATATTATTACACTTCTAAATACTAATCTATTGTCATCAAATAATAAAAACAAGCGATTCTTGATCGGTTGTTAAAATAAAATCCTTTATTTTAAAAATATGATATACTTATGTTGTTTGATTCTAGGACAGGGGTGGGGAGGGGAACCTTTTTATTTCCATAGGCCACATTGAAATGTGTCGTCTCCAAATGGGGCCGCAGTCAAAAAGTATTTTAACATTAATTTATTTCATTTTAAATCTTTTGTTTATAATCAGTCTCAAGATTTGAAAAATGCAGCTGTACGAAATATTCTGGAAAATTTTATTATTTCTGAATCGAAAAATTGATGCAAATAAGTCATCATTTCACAAATGAGTGCTCAATAATCTTATTTATTCTTCTACATACGTTTTGTATTTATGGGTGTGAATGATTGACTTTTATATTTCGTTCTGTATACTCGGTGGGAGGTTTGTACAGTACGGTATATATATATATATATATATATATATATATATATATACAGTTCAGTAGTTACGAGTATTTTTATTTGTAAATCTTCATAATTCAAGGTATTTTTTATATAAATTAAGATTTATTTCGATAAAATTCCGGAGGCCGCAGGTTCCCCACCTCGGTTCTAGGACATGATTTCAAAATTACAGATTTAGTTCCCAAATCGGATCGAATTTTGTACATTATATTGATATGTTACATAATCATACAAGGTAATTTAATTTATTATAAAACTACCTCTATAATATATAAATTAATGAAAAAAATGTTAATAAAAAATATAAACTAAAATAAATAATTTCATAAAAAACTCGTTTCGATTAACAGACTATTAATTAGTCAATTTTGCATACGACACAATATACAATTATTATAGTTTATTTTCAAATAAAATATTTTAAAAGAACAAAAGTGGGGATTCTTGTTTGGCAATTTAAAATTTTAGATCCAAATGTATTTACAAAATTTTTAAATTAATTAAAGATAAATCTGAACTTTTACACCTTTTTCATTAGTATGCATAATATCCTCCTAGGATTTAATTTAACAAGTCAATTGCTAAGCGAGTCAGGCAATAAATTAAAAATCAATTAAAAAATCAATATTTATTTAACAAATTTCAAATTTTCTGAATTTTTAATAAACAAAGATTGCTGGTGATTTCCTAAATAATTAATAATGTTACTTTAATTAATAATTGTTACTTTTATTAAGTAAATGTATATATTATTATATTAAGAGAAGTACTATATTCATTTAATTACTATTTAATTTCTAAAATATTACATTTTCATTAAAATCAGGCCGGAAGTTGCAAATTCGGATCGGCTGTTAATGACATTTATGAAACATGAATATTTAAAACAGCTGATAGTGAAAATTTTAAAGGATTTAAACGAATTATTCCAGGTAAATATTTTGTGGAAGATTTTTATGAGAATTTCTACATGAATTATTGAAAAAGAATATGTTTTTAGTAAATGTGTCTTTGTCATATATATATTTGTCATATATATTTGTCATATATAATTTGTCATATATACTTTGTCATAAAAATGTAAAACGTTATATTTTTGTAAATATTATTTTCATCATTTTTTCGCACGTATTATATTTTTGTCCCATTTGTACTTTTTATTACTCATTTTATTGTTTTTTTTAATTATTTTTACTATGTAATAATACGTGGATTTTTTTGCGTTTAAAACTATTTGACATATTGCATTTCATTTTATTTTTAACCATTAAATTATTTGTTATTATAATTTGAACATGCGTATTTCTATTACCTATTTCATTATAAGATAAAACACAATTTTTAAATAAGAAAACAAATATATATATATATATTTTTAAACTAACAGAAATAAACAAAATCATATATTTAAATTTTGTTAAGTAGCAATATGATACCTTCATTCAAATTTCTTCGTCGCTACAAAAATCATTTAATTTTCATTTGTTTTCTAATATAATTTTCAACAAAAATTTTTATAAATTTTTTGGCCGATGATAACAAAGTAGATTTGTCAGAGAATGAATTAATTAAAATGGATCAAAATTAAAAAAACCTTTTGTAAACTAATTTCATTGACAAGCCTTTGATGATGGGGGGAATTTAACAATTTTTCTAAAAAAATAGAATTTATTATTAGAATATTATTAATAATTTATATTTATTTATCAAAATAATCTAATGAACTTTCTCAAACCAAATTTTAAATAAAACAATTAAGAATATAAAAATCATAAAATAATTTAAAATTTATTTATTTTGACAAAATTTCATTTTTATATTTTGGTTACATATTTGATCTTTTTAAAATTCAATAATTTTCATATTAATGAGTAGGTAGTTGTTAGAAACCTCAATAGAATTTTTTTTTAATTACTGTTACAGGGTATTTTTAATACTGTCCGAGGCGACAGTGTATTTTTTCAAATTCACACTATGAAGAGGAGTCTCTTTGACCGTAGAGATTGTTTGTATACAAAATCTGACTCTCGATAAAAAAGTCATGGCTGCAGAGGTGTAATGGGTATTTTAAGGTCAGTATATTTTTTGAACATGAATTTAGGTAAGATATTTTGAATAATAGCTGACCATTGAGACATTAACAAAATTATTTTAAATTAAGTAAATTAAATGAAATTAAAGTAAATTAGTATAATAATTTTAAAATAATGGTAAGATATTTTGAAGAATCGATGATATTTGAAAAATGGAGGTAATATTTTAAAATTAGATAAATTAAAGTAAATTAATGTAATATTCATTTAGTGTAATTTGTTTGAAATGAAATTAATTTTATTACCTCACTTGAAATAACTTATCGTACCTGAAAGGTGATTATCCTTTATGCAACCTACATTACGATAACAAGTGTCTAAGAAAAAAAGGAAAAAATTCAGTGACTATTTGTAATTGTGATACAGTTCGAATAAAGTTGTTATGTGTTGGGTTTTTGTTATTTAATTGAAAAAGGACACGAGGAGTCAGAAACTATCCGACTTGTTAAATATTAACCCAATCCAAATGTGCTGTATAAATATAGAATTTATTGTTTGCTGTTTCTATGCTGTTTTCGTCTTCTTGAAATTCATTTTGCATTTATCAATAAAAATATATTTAACACTATATTTACGAAATTGGTCAATGTGACGGATTTTAAAATTTATAATTAGAAATAAAGAAAATATAAATATAATTTTTTGAAAATTACGTTGAATTTTGTAATAATAATGTTTTTCAATAAATTTGACTAAAAAATTGTATTTTAATGTATATATCAAATTGACTGGATTCAGTAAAAATAGTTATCCAATTTTTTTCCAATTTTTGTGTTAAAAATAAATTCTTAATTCTTTCTTCTAAGAAATTATTGCAGAACTCTTTTAATAACTAGTTATCCGGTTTCTCTTATAACCATTCTCTAAACTTAATTTATTTTTAAAAATGATTTAGCTTAAAACTATTTTTTTTGAATATTAATTATTTCGATAAAACAACTTTTCTCATATTAAAACAAGAACAATAATTTTTATTAAATATTTTGAAAATTAATTAAACTAGAATCAAAATAAAAAAGGATCACATTAACATCCAGTAAAAGTATTAATTTGCTAATCATATATGTTAAAATAAATTAATCATATCGAGGAAAAATTTATTTAAAATAAATTGCCTTTGATTTTATTATAATAATTATGTCTTACTTGGAAATTCTATGACAGTATTCCGGAAATTACCATCTAAAATATGCACGTTAAAAACATCGTTAACCACAGAGTGATAATTCGTTTTTAATTATAGATTTCATTTTGTATATAACAGAAACAAGAAAAAATATTTAAAAATATTAATAATTAAAAATTTTTAAATAAATTTCTGAAATTTTAAAAATAAGATTTTTGTATTAACATTTAATTAACATAAAATTATATAAATACGAGAAACATGAGATAAATTAAAAATCTGATTACACTAGCGTGTAATAAAATAATTAAAATTTCTTAATATATTAATAACTTAATGAATGGAGAAAATATTTTATTAATATGTCGAATATTTTTAGAAATATTTTTAGCAATAATAAATGCTTGATGATATCAAAGATATAATTGAATATTATAATTATATTTATAAATATATTAATTTAATTGTACTGATTTAATTATATTAATCGTGATTTTAAGTTTATTATATAATAATAACTATGCAAAATTAGTTGTTAAAATACTTCGAGACTTTTGATAATACAAAGAGAAAAAGTAAACTAATAAGACTTCAAAAACTAAAATTAAAAACAGGTAAATGTATGTTTCAGTATTTCAAAGATATTTAAAAGTTAAAAATTAAAAAAAAGACCTTTAGCAAAAAAACAAAGCAATTGGAATAAAAACAAAAATATACTAAAAATATATGAACAATAATGTGAACAAAACAACTTAATAAATAATTAAAGAAACATAATATAATTAAAATTAAATTAAAAAATTAAAATAAAATAAACACTCGTTTCCAATGAATAAACGCATCTATAATGTAATAAAAAATTGAATAAGTTACCCGTGTGTNTAAAATCAAAACCGTGCTAAAAAATATCGTGTTAAACAAGGGTGTGCCGCAATATTTTAACCGTGTTAAAGCGAAATCGTGTTATTCAAGTACCGTGTTAATCGAGGGTTACCTGTAATTTCTTTAGTATTTCATATTAACCTGAAATTTCAACTTTGCTTTTCGATGCTACAGTTGGGAAAAAACTAAAAAATCGTAAATTTTATTAACCTAAATTTAAAATTTAATATTTTTATAGAATATCAAAATCAGATTAGTCAATGCAATGGAAAATGGAAAAGATTTATATAAATTCTGGAGAATTTTAGAAATTTGCAAAGAATCAATCCAAAAAATAGTATACAAATAAAATTAAATTGGAGAAATATCCACAGAAAGACGAGGTGGCAGCAATCAAAATATTTCCGAAATACATACGAATCAACTGCTGGATTTTGTGGATGAAAAAATACATATATTGACGAATGTAGCTTCAACACGGACAAGCCAAGTCTTAGGAAGAAAGAAGAAATGTGAGCGTATTTACGCGACAGTGACAAGTAACTGTGGGACAAATATATCATTGGTTCTAGACTAGGGATTGTATACCGGTACACCGGTAAATTGGCAAAAAAACACTCGGTAAATTTACCGGTAAGTTCGGTAAATTAAAAATCCTTGATAGGAATTTTTATTCTGATATTTCCGATAGTGAGTATGATCATTTATATATATATATATATATAAATAGGTAAACATACATGGCAATGATTTAATTATAAGATAACGCCAATCAAACATTCTTTTCACGATTAATTTCGACAGTTTTCCTGTCATCATCAGGTGGGATATAATAACTCATTGAATTAAGGATTTTAAACAAATTTATTAATTATATATAAAAAAATTTTTTTAATTTTATAAAAAAAATATATTATTTTTTTAAAATTTTAACATTTAAAATTTAATTTAATAATTTAAAAAATTTTTATTAATTATTTAATTTAATACAACAATCAATACATACAATATAAAAAACCTATTTAAAAACTTATTTAAAAACACTCAAAACACAAGTATTTAAAGCATTCTGCACATTAATTTTCGGAATCAATGATTTTATCAACAACGCCTCACAAATCACACGTTCCCAATAATTATCGAAATTTTTAAAGATTAAAATAAGTATGTCTGATTTTAAAATTTTATTAAGTTCCAGTTCTTAATAGATCATTAGGACATGTTTATGAAAAAAGGTTAATTGAAAAACACTTAACGACAAGTGATCTAGATCCTGTAATTGGAATACAATTTTCTATAGATGATTTGATTGAAATTAAAGTACCAATGCATGTGAAACCAAAATCACCAAGCTTCACATTCATTCCGGTTTTATTGAAAGCTTTTCAGGATGAATGGGATGCTTTGATGCTTCAATAATTTACAATGAAGCAAGATAACCAGGCTCTTAAACGAAAATTATCTCATGCTGTTTATCAATATGATACTTCTTGTAGACTTGTGACTAGATTAACTAAAGAAGTCACTGCGACAAGAAAAGCTTTATCTACTCTTAAACCACAAGCTGATGATGTTTTATAAAATAAAATTGGAAAAGTCTCTAGTATCTTGAAAAAACGTGGTGAGATAAGATTTAATTTTCGGAAAGTTTTAGGTTCTTTACCTGCGTTTTTACATTTTTTCAAATCATTTGAAATAATGGTAAAGTTAGTTTTCAAAATATTTAGACAACATTTAGACAATCTATCAAATGATTCCAGAGAACAATGTTTTTTATAGTTTATTTAATATCATAAAGCTTAATGGTGGTTGGAAAACCAGAACTGAAAGTTTTGTTTTGAAAATCTTAGTTGTTAACATTAAACTTAGTATACTCTTGTCGTACCATTTTAGCAATTATAACGTGTAGACTTCCTAAATCACAATAATTATTTGTAACTTATTTTGCATTTATACTCCTAATTTCGAAATATGAGAGTTTCTATAATTTAAAAAAATCAATAAAGTTATAGTATAGGAACACACAAACTTACCAGTGTATAAAAATGTAATATTCCAAGACCTGAGGAATTAAGAAAGTGGCAGAAAAGTAATTTTACATACAAACACAGCTTTTTAATATTTCTTTAGATTTTCAGATATTTCACTGAAAACGCTGCATTTTTGAGAAGGTAAAGATCTGACAATGTAAGATTTATTCATTAACTTACAAATAATTAAAATATTTTACATTATATCAAATATTTCTCTGAAAACGCTGCTTTTGTGTGAAGGTAAAATTTCAAATATTGAACAAAGTCCTTTGACATCTTTGGATTTGCAAAAAAATTCGAAAATCATAAATTTTAAAAATATATTAACAAAAATAATAATTTCATAGAATTACAGAACATCGCAAAATGCGACTAATAATGCTTTTGAAAATGGGGAAAATTACGAAGAGTCTTTTTATCTTTTTATCTTTAATTCAAATCTTAACAATTCTTAGCAACTCATTAATTTTATCAATTTATTTTATCAATTACATACAAAAACAAGAAAATTTAACAATGAACGCATACAAAAGCGCGAACACACAAACCACACAGACAATCAGATGGAAATGCCACTCCTCCACCTGACTGGTTGAAACAACGTTAAAACAAAATAATTGGAGTGTTTGTTTTATATTTTTACTTATATAATTTAATTATTTAATTATCAATTCTTTGATGAAACTATTTCTCAAAAATGCTAGCTTACAAATATTTTCTATTTTAAACTTTTAATGGACAAACGTTTTGCCATTAAACAGGACAAATTTCAATGGATTACTATGAATAATTAATAGTTTTCGGCTACAACTTTGAAAATTGTGATTTAGAGTTAAATTAAATCAAAAAACTTTTCAAAGATTTATTATAGCCAATTTTTGTGGCAGTAAGATTGAGAAGGAAAAAGCTTATAATTACTGATATGCATTGACACTTGATCCAAAGAAATAATGGGAAATAATCAAAATAAATTTCACTTAATTTTCTTTAGAGTTTTACTGATATCAACTCAAATGAAATTTTTCTGAAAAAAATTAACAGAAAATTAAAAGGATCTTTATTTTTTCCCGGGATCATAAAATACTCCATTATTATTATAAGAACAGTAAAACCTTTCTAAATCGGAAATTTTGGTTCCGAAAACGTTTTCCGATTTAGGGAGGCTATAAATTATATTAGAAAAAATAATTAAATTGTTTTATTAATAAAATTATCCAAAGTTGTTTGTTTTATTCTTGATTCTCATCAACCCACCAATTCTCTCATTTTATTCCGGAGATGATGTACCACATAATATGCAAATTTATGAAGGATATGCTCTGCCTCATTGATTTTACCGGAAGAAACGTAACTGAGTATCTGATGAAAATACTGACAGAACGAGGTTTCCGCAATACAACTAGAGCCAAAAGAGAAATTATTAAAATATTAAAAGAAAACTGTGTTACATTGCTCTTGATACTGAGAAAGAAATGCAAACTACTGCTGTTTCATCGTTACTTGAAGAGTTACGAACTACCAGATGGTTAAGTAATTACCATTGGAAATGAAAGATTCAGGTGTACAAAAGCATTGTTCCAGCCACCATTCTTAAGAATGGAAACTGCTGGTATTCATGACAATTATATTCGTAAAAATATAAATAGCAATACCGTTTTATCAGGTGGTTCTATAATGTATTCTGGTATTTCTAATCGTATTCAAATAAATATCAGCTTTGTCTCCATCATAAATGAATATTTACTTCTTCTAAGTGAATGTTTCTTTTTAATTGAAGTAATTCTAATTTCATTAGTACTAGATTTCTATTCTTTGACAAATTGTTGAATGTCAATATTTGTGGTAAATTTAGACAATGTGTACCACATTTTTCTTAACCAAACAAGATTTTCTAATTATCAATAACAATTTAAAAAATAACGTGATGGATAGACTGAACGTCTCAACTTACTTATTGTAGCTTGAATGATTTAGAATTTAATATTATGTTTGGGTTCAACCGAACATGGAAAAAATAAAAAATAAAAATCACAAAAACCAGGTGCATATCGATAAAAACACAAAATCTAAAATCAAAGGTGTAACTGGGTTTTGGCGCCCTTTGACAAATTTCAGCTTTGCGACTTTTTCAATTGTTAGAAAAAAATAATTGAATTTCTCTTATTTTATTTATGACAATAATTACGTAGTCTGACAGTGACAGAATTGATTAATTGATTTCAGTTACTAAAAATCATAAAATCGATTAAGTATTCATAACATTCAATTAATTTTTAAATCGCTTGCGAAAAACTACTACTTTACAACAAGTGCAGACTGTGCAGTTTTGTTGTTTTTTCCCCTTCCGGTTCCGGTAGACTGCAGTGTTGCTAATAAAATCATAGTGACATTTGTATGATAAGAAGCCCTACAAAGGCAACAAACATAATAACAAATATTATAATGGTTTAAATGAAATATATTTAAATATAATTAATTATTATCTTTTTTTTTGTTATTGAGGATAAAAGTGAAATATCTATTAAAATAAAATTTTAAAATTAGATATTCATCGGCGCCTTTGTCACCTGCCCCAATGCTAAACCATTGTTACGCCACTGTCTAAAATAATAATTAAAGTGGAAAAACGAATTAAAAAATAAAAAAATTAAAAAATAAATATTATGCAGGGGAAACTGGTATGGGTGTATGCCAAATATTGAGACGAATTCAAATATAATAAAATAAAATTTACGGCGTTCTCATTAGAAAATATTTAGAGAAAATTAAAATTGAAATCCTTTTGCAGTGTGAGAAACCCGGGTTATCAACACAGTTATATTATTAGAACTAGGCAAATTGGAGAATAAAGGAAAACCCGAGATAAAATGGAATCCGAATTTAATTAAAATCGATAAATTTAACTCAAGGAAAATGGGTTATTGACAATTTCGGGGATATAAAGCAATGATTTTCAAACTAGGTGGCCGTGCTGGCAAGTTTTTAAATTTAAATTAATTAAAGTAAAAAATATATTATAAGCATATTGACTTTCAGAATATCAAACATTTACAAAATTCTTTCACTTTAAAACTTGGATATATCTTTTTTTGTGCTACTATTAATTCTTTTTATTAATTTTAGAGAGCAATGTGTTCTCTATATTCATCCAATAATCTTTTAAATATGCTTTATTTTTTTAATTTTTTAATTAAAATTTATTACCAAAATTAATTTATATTTGTGTATTTCAGTTGAAAATTCATTATCCCTATTAGGGCGAATTTCATAACGAAGAAAAAAGTCCGAAAATATAGTTCTGACTACTTGAAATTTGGATTCGTTGAATTAACTTCCAATAATACACTACCGTTATGTTTACTATGTGAAAAAAACGTTTTCAAATGAGTCAATGAAGCATTCTAGGCTAGAAGAACATTTTAGAAAAATGCATCCGGAGAAAGTTGGAAAAGACATATCTTATTTTCAAGAATTAAAAAATAAATATGCACAGAATCCAACTCTATCAGATAAGTTTCGTTCGTCGTATAACAATCCTTATGATGGACTACTTGCTTCATACAAAATTTCCTTGTTCATCGAAAAAACGGTAAATCCTCATACAATTGGTGAACAGCAGTGATGGAAGTAATCAGTACGATACTTCACAGACGAGCTGAAGAAATCATTAAAAAATTCCTTTGAGTAATAACACAGTGAAAAAAGTAAAATTGATGAAATGGCAGAAGACGTTGAAATTTCGTTATGCGAATATTTGAAAACTTCTAAGTTTTTAATTCAGCTCAATGAATCAACTCTTCCTAATAGCGAATCAATTCACTTATCCTTTGTGAGGTTTGTAAAAGAAGAAAACGTTTACGAGGAACTATTATTTGTCAAAAGTTTAAAAACTGACACTAAAGGGATAACAGTTTTTAATGTTTTAAAAGGTTTTTTAGTTGAAAAAGATATTCCCTTTACCAATATTTTATCTGTGGCTACGGTGAATATAAAAAAAACATCGATATCTTTACTGATTCATAGTCAAGCTTTTGAATAAATACAATTTAAATATTTACTTATACCCGAAGATTTTTCTCTTTTTTTATCTATTATTTTGTCGGTATGTAAATTGACTAAAATATCCTTCTCAATCACTATAAGCATCAAAAACAGCAAGTTATCTTGTGACAACGAAGATCTCAGTCTATTTTTTATACTTTTTAGTTTAGAAAAACAAAATTCACAAGATTTAGTTTGTTATATAAATTACATTTAGCCAAAAAATGAAAACAGCAATAGACAGTTTTTGCAACTCAATTTGTTTATGGTATTTATTTATTCTTCATTAATTATTTCTGAATCATATTTACTCATTTTCCTCGATATTATATAAATCTTGCATAGATTGTTTTAAGTCTCCCATTTTGTCATTAAATCATTTAATTCTTCCCTTAAATTTGATGCTGTAGCCGTTTGGTGGTATTTCACTGAAAATCAAAAATAAATAAAAGATAATTTAATAGTTCAGGGATTGCCGGCCTTACACCGTCTAATGACGATTTCACCTACAACACCCTCTAGGCCTGGATTAACCATGAGGCAAACAAGGCACGTGCAAATTGAACAAGTGCTATGAAAATGAAGAAATACATAATAAAAATTCACATTCAAGTTTGGTACAATCTTGAATGCTTAAAAATTTAGCTCATAAAAAATTTAAAAATCTCCTGGTAAATGGTAATGACTAAAATGTCACCAACTGTTTTCTTTGCATAATATTGAACATACCAGCGGATCACGGCCAGTGAAAGATCAGGAGTCAGGGTAAAAAAGGACACCAATGTAAGTTTTAAAATGGCCTAATCTGCCCCTGATACCCTCCTTCATAATAAAACTTATGAAATTGATATTCATCGGTACAAGACCCAGTATAACGTAATTCCAGCAAAAGATAAAGCACTGCCATAGTTATGTCTCATCGAGGGTACATAAATTTATCTAAACTTAAATGGTTTAAATTTAGATTTCATTTTAATAAAATTTCAAATTGTTAATAAAAAGAAAATTATCAAAAGAATGAGAAAATTGATAATAATGTAAAATGAATCATCCAATCATTTTGATTTTGTAATAAAAACCGAAAATATCAAATTCAAAAATGTAACATAACCGTAAATTATTATAATAAATATTTATGAAAATAAAATAAAAATTCACATCAAAGAATTTATTTCATCTTATTTTGTTTTAATTTAATCAAAAATTAAATAAATGAAATTCATTTTTGAGATATTGAAAAATATTTCCCAGCCAATCAAATCACAGAATCGACCAAACAAGAATATTCAATTTGGTCTACATGTATCCAATACTTGATCATTTTTTGCCTAATAATTATGAGTAGAGTGCTGGGAGATTTAATTCCACTAACGACATAAATGCAAAACCACACTGAAAATTCAACATTATCTCCAGAATTTTTGATGAAAGTTAAAGAAATGTAAGTACATTTGTTTTTATTATTTAGTAAGAATTTAATGGGGTAAACCCGATTAAAAAACTAATTTTTCCCACAAATATCGTTTTGAATAGAAAATTAGTCTTTTCAATATGTTGAAAATTTACATAATCATTTTTTAATAAAATAAAGGAAAATCGATAATAAATCAATTAAATATTAAAAATTATTAAAAATTATTTTAATTTGAAACTAAAGAATTTTAAATAATTCTTTTTTATTTAAAAAGAGATTATAAAAATTGTTCGACATCTCAGATTAATATCTTTTGTCATTTGATACTTCGTTATTGCTACCGTCTATTGACCAAGTAAAGGAAACCTGTGTCAATCAATTGTTTTTTTTTTAATTTGTGTCCAATTTTTTAAAATTTTTAAAATTTAAAGCGAAAAGTAATAAAATTATTCGGTTGATTTTCAACGGAAATCTCTTAATTCAAAAATATTTTATTATATAATATTGTTAAACTCAACAATCATTCCATCTCAATAAGTTAATACATTAACCGACAGTAATTGTTTCGTTCTATTTATATACAACACAAATTTATGTACAACATTATAATTCATCAAATAAAAACTAATGGCAATAATAACAAATAATGTAAAAATATTTTTTTAGAAAAAAAAACTACTAAAAATTTTAAATATCAACAACTTAATATGCTCAATAATAAAACAAATTTTTTGTACACAAAAACTAAAAAAATAGTATCAAAAAAAAAAAAAAAGTTATAAATTTTTTCCACTTTTATTTGTTTATATTTACTAATTGGTTTTTGACTACGGTGCGATGTTTTATATTCAACATAAATTTTCAGCACTGCCGTTTTCAAGTTGAAAATTGAATAAAGATAAATGATTCTTTGAAATTTAAAATATTCCAATCGATTAATACAAAATTTTTTCAGTTTATTGTTTTTGAATAAATTCTACATTACTAGATTGTTTCAAAAATTTTACCTTCAAATCTCTGAGATTATTTTTATTTATGAGAAATTAAGTTTATAATTAAATTCTCGTAACATGCTATTTTCTTTTATAAATATATTCAAACATATTTGAAAAATAATAACGCAAATATACCATCTATAAACCAATCAGAATTCATCAGCAGTTGATCATTTCAGTTATTACATAATCATTCTGAAATTATTTAACTTTATTTTATCAAACTTTGAATTTTAAAATATGGAATTATTGATTTGAATATAATTTTTTTTATTTTTTCAGTTTTTTCCCAGCTTATTTTCATAAGAGTTGACAGATACTTCCGTATTATCTTACCCCCAAAAATTAAATTATAAAATACAATTAAAATAACAATATAAAAAATGAGAGAATACATTATTGATGACGTTACTTGAACATTATTGAACATGTTATTTATGTGATTATGTGAGTTTATGTGAGTTTATGTCGCGCAAAACGTGTTCTAAGCAACAGTGCCGATGTGTTCGACACTATTCTCAACGACATTGTGGTTTCTGGCCACCTGGATGACCATTTACAAACTCTTTACAAACATTTGCTGAGTTTGTAACTGTTATTTAGAAAATAAATATAATAATTATGTGTTCTTTTTTAATTTAATTTTTGGGGGCAAGATAACACGGAAGTACCGAGTTGACTCACACATATCTTTTTCTAGAGGAATATTACTTTGAATTTTAAAATTCATTATTTGGTATATAAATGTTAATAACATTAATTTTTATAAAATATTTCAAGTTTAAGAAATAATTTGTCACAAATAAATTTGAATTCAACATGGGAAATTTGTTAAATTTTTTATTTGTTCTCTGAATTCCAGCATAGGTAATTTAAAAGCAAATTTAAATTTTATTTACAATTAAAATGAAAGTAATTTTGTTTAAATAAGAAATAAAATTAGTTTACTTGTAAAATCGATTTATTAAAACCCCAAAGAGTTTGTTTTTGAAAAACTTCATAAAATTAAAAGTCGCGACATGATGAAAAATAAAATAATTTAATTATTTCCATTGTGGAAAATAACGAAATATGCAAAATGAAAATTGATAATTTTTTTTATTCAACATTTAATATATCTAATATCTGATAATGTTTTAATTATTTTAGTTATTTTGTTGTTTTAATTCTTTTCAATCTGAAAATTATTAATATTAAAAAATAAATATTAGAATCTTATTCTATAAAATATTCTTTTTAAAAATATATAGGAAAATAATTAATTAATTAAAATTTTTAATTAATTTATTTTAGTGTTTTTAGAACAAACTAGTATGAGACTTGATGTCTAAATAAGTTATTAAGGTGTTCTCTTTCAACAGTTCTATGGCGAGCATCAGATATAATCTTACTTACGGCGCATACTATCACCTTCACTATTTTTCTATTTTAAATGCAAAATAAAAAATTTTAAAAAGTTGCTTGAAGAAATTATTCAACAGTTGGTTAGTCAAATATTGATATTTTCAAAACTACAGTTTTGTACTAAAAGCTAAAACTGAATCTCGGAAAAAATCAAGGAAAATACAGAACATCGTTAAATAAAGAAATACATTAGTTTCCTGTTTATAGTCAACGTCGTTGGTAGTTGAGACGTGAGCATGAAATCGGTATGTTACACTCAAAGAAATTGCTAATTTTCTTAGTAAAATTATGACAGACATCCTAATTTGACGTCTCAATTATGCAAAATTTAGTTTCGTACACAAAAATATATTAATTTTAATACAGTAAAAGTTCTGTAAGAATATCGAAGTCTGATTAATTCATTTCCTTAAACTCAATGAAAAATGAGATTTTTTGTGTTTAGCTGACACTTTATCATACTTATGACTTCAAACATTTTTTTACTACATTAAACAAGTATCATAAAAATACAATGTATTAATATCACTTCATATACTATTAATTTTGCATTATATAAAATTTAATGCTATAAAAATAAGTTAATAATTCAGAGGATTGAAACATTATTCTTGCACTAGTTTGGACTTTTGTTATCTTACGACGCAAATTAAATTAAATATAAATAATTCTTTATTAAATTATATTATCGTTATTTTATCAGTGAAAATTAGTAAAATTTGAAAAAGTAGTAACTGATTTCAAGTCACGAACATGGGCGTCCGCAAGGAGGGGGGCAAGCGGGGGCACTTGCCCCCCCCCCCTGAATTTCCCAAACCATTCTATTTTGCGATTAATTTAAACACTATTTTAATAGATGCGCTCAAATAATGTTGGAAAAACTCAAGACAAAAAAAAGTAATAAAAAATTTAAGTTAAAGAGGTTTCCTGTTTTTTTTAATGTTATTAATTATATCTGGAAATCATCTTATTTGTATAAAAACTTTCAATATTAACTGACGTTCTGGTTTTAAAAAAAAGTGTTCTATTTTGTAAATTAATGAAGAAAAAGTTCTTTTTTGTATATTGCCTCAAATATTTATTGTACACATGCATTTTTTCAACTATCTTTCCCTCTAAATAATTTTCTATTTGGTAAAAAAATCCCCCCCCCCTTGGAAAAATTCCTGCTGACGCCCACGGTTACGAATCATTCTAAAACCAATTAAATTGAATATTGAAAAATAAAGCAAAGTCTAAATTCAACAGACATTATAAAAAACATTCATGAGATACATTTTAAATAGAATATACGCTGCAACTTCTACTTTAAAAAATTAAAATATTTAAAAAAAGCCAAATTCTTGAAATTAATATTTTGATTATCTATAAAAACATCATCAAAAGAATTTCTGACACTTGTATCATTGCAATATCCGTTTTCACACTCATATCAAAGACAAAAGTGATATTTAGATTGTCAAAAATCTAAGGATATTTAGTATCATTCATTATCTTTTTCACTCAAAATCGTTATGATTTAAGATTATCACATATTAATGTCATTTTTACAATTAATACAATGTAATGTAATTTATTAATAATTTTAATAATAATAGTAATAATAATAATAATAATAATAATAATAATAATAATAATAATAATAATAATAATAATAATAATAATAATAATAATAATAATAATAATAATAATAATAATAATAATATAAAATAATGGTTTGTTATTTATTTAATTATTTCATTTAATACATTGTAACAAAAGGCTTATCTTATCATTTACTTATATACTATTTAATTTATGCTGCATTAAAATACCGTAATTTTATATAATTATATTTATAATTAACTTTAGTATAAGTATTACTAAAAAAAATTTCATGAAAATTAAACTTTTTGGGACTTTATTTTAATAGCTAAAAATTTATTAATTTTGCTATTAGTGATAAAATTAAAATTCATCAAAATTATTTAATTACTTTATTCTGTCTCTGAATTTATAATAATAATGGATTTTACGCTATTAATAATAGAGGTAGAAAATTTTATTCTTTTTCAACAAAAAAATTCAGTCATTATGAAAAACAGTGATAATTATGATAATGCAAGGACCCTAAAATGAAAATGAGTGGAATTTTATACACGAATAATGCTTGCTTATGCATTCGGGCTGCAAAAAAATATCACGGTAAATGGTTTCAGAATTGTAGAAATATTGGTAAAGATTTCACAAATGATAAAATTTTCCGTATCTTGGATAATATTAATAACTCAATTATGATCAATTTGTTACATTGAAATTTTAGAAATATCTAAAATTCATATTATATAAAATTATATTATATAAATTCATTAATTAAAACAAAATAAATATTGACGAAATTATAATATAAATTTGATATAAAAATGTCATCGACAATCATTTATGTGTAGCATCAATTATTAGAGATCTCCAATGTGAATTTTTGTGGAATTTAAATCTAGCGTCTGCTGTAAATTTATTTAACTAATAAAATTTATTTTTAATTGATTTTCAAATAATTAACGTCAAAATAGGCTCGATGATATATATTTAATAAAATACATAAATAAATAAATAAATAAATAAATAAATAAATAAATAAATAAATAAATAAATAAATAAATAAATAAATAAATAAATAAATAAATAAATAAATAAATAAATAAATAAATAAATAAATAAATAAATAAATAAATAAATTGTAGAAATTTTCAAAACCAAATAAATTATAAGTTATGAAACGCTGATTAATTTGTGTTGAATGAAGCAGAACAATAATATTAGAAATGATTTAAAAACTAAAGAGAAATTGTAATTAAGAAAATCAACAGGAGAAAGTTGATGAAAAATTAGATTATGAATGGCAAGGTGCGGTTAGTTAACTAGGAACTCCTGTGGAACAAATAGAAATATTTCTCTCAATCAATCTTGATTATATATAAATATATTTTTAACACAAACTTAAAGAAATTTGATTCATCTCAAGAAAATATTATATTATTATTACTTTGAAAAAGTAGTTAGTTTTGTAAAATGACACGAAAGACTAAAATTCATATTTGTTTCGTAGTGCGAGGTAGGATAATGATAGGATATTGATATATATATATTTGGGCAAACCAATGTTTTCACTATTTATTGAATGTATTCCCCTTACTCTTCGAATCCTTATGTAATTTGATAATTTTGTTAAGTTTAAACAAAATATTTATTTAAAAGAGCTTGAAGACTATAAATCAGTAAATCTATCGATGTTTTTGATTTTCACGAATTTTCGGCACTGCCTTTACAAGTGAAATTCAAATGAAATGGGAAAAAAATCAGTGGTAAAATTGGAAAAAAATGTTCTTATAATAATAAGCAAAATACTATATATTTAAAGATTAATATACTTAAAATCAACGCGATGCAACGTGTTAAACATATCAGAAATGAGTTGCATCAACTTGGAGTGTCTATATCTAAGACTACAATTCGAAGAAAGCTAAAAAGCATAGGCTGTCAGTCCGTGAAATACTGTAAGAAGACAATTTGCACCAGCTATGAAGAAGAAGGGTCTGGAATTCGCAAAAAGTATACATCATCATTGACCATTAATGAATGAAAACGGGCAAGTTTATTGATTTTTAGGTTGAAAAACCTTTGTAAATCTAAGCTAATCAATATTGAAGGATTAATTTTGAGTACCACCTTAAAATTTATCATTATCAATTATTATTAATTTTACAGACATTTTCCAATGAAAGTTGATTTGTGTGTGATTCTCGTCGTTCAGGAGCAATCTGGCGATGTCCAGACCTGTCTTTATAAACAATTCAACAAGCTCAATATACCATAAAAATGACAATATGGGGCCTGTTTTCCTCCAAAAGTAGAGGTCTTTATATATTAGTACTGAAAATATGGAACAAACGCAGTATAAAATTATTCTTCTAACCTATCTACTTCTTCAAATTGATGAGTGGTTTCATGAAGAAGTTTTATTTTATTCATGATAAAGCTCCATGTCATACTACTCCCACAATAAAATTCTTTTAGGAGGAAAATGCAATAAACGTCTTAGAATGGTCTGATAATTCTCCAGATCTCAATCCAATCAGGAGAAAGTTCCATCAGCATAATCTGAATACCAAAGAAGAGTTATTCGTCATCTTTTTGACATTTGGAATATCCATTAGGAATTTAAAGAAAAATATAAAGGAAAAAACGAAAAGAAAATATTAAAAATATCAGTCAATGTCACGAAGATTATAAGTTGTTATCAATGCTAAAAGTGGTCATACTACTACTACTACTACTATTAATAATAATAATAATAATAATAATAATAATAATAATAATAATAATAATAATAATAATAATAATAATAATAATAATAATAATAATAATAATAATAATAATAATAATAATAATAATAATAATAATAATAATAATAATAATAGTAATAATAATAATAATAATAATAATAATAATTGGAAAAAAATGTTCTTATAAAATTATAATTATAATTATAATAATAATAAAAAATGCAAATTTCAAATGTCAATGAAAATTGTGTTTCAATGTGTTGAAAATTGATATAATTTAATTAAACAAACATTTCCATTTTAGGAAATTGATTCAATTTCTCATAACCTCAAAACTCTAAAAGCAAACAGTTTTGTGTATAAAATTAGTTAAGAAAATTGATTTAAAATCATGGGAAATTTGTTAATTACCAATGGATTATTTCTTAACTTCATTTTACTTTGCAAAATCATAAAATTTTATTATACTTTATCAATTATTTTTATTATTAATAATTAGCATATAAATGTAACTGTTAATAATGCCCATTAATTTTTATTTTGGATTAAAATGTTCACAAAAGGAAAATTGTTCTTACATAGAATATTATTCGCAATTTAGAAAAGTGTAAGACTATAAAATGCACTTGTTGGTTTGAATTTCGTTTGTAGGGAGGCTGTGCGTTGTTTGGTTGTTGTAAGGATATGGTTTTAATCTGCGAATGTTTATTCTGACTTTTTTGTTGTTTATAGTGTTTTTTTATAGTGTACCTACATTTTCTTTTAGATCGATTAGTTTGTAGGGGCCTTCGTACGTTTATTCAAAACAAAAGACCCGTTAAAAAATCAGTAAAAATTAAATTTTTAATTAAAAGCTATAAAATGAAAATTAAACTCAAATTGAATTTGTCTTAAACCGCAGTAACTCAATCATTTTGTTGTACGAATCGCATTTGAATTAATATATGAAAATAAATTCCCAAAACAAACATCTTTCTACTTTCATCATTTAATCCTTTCATCTCTTTTATTTTCATCTTTCAAAATTTTGGGTATGAATCTCGTTGAACGCACAAATTTTCGCTCTCGGCCCTCTTCCACGATGAATTTTAATTTTTTTTAATATTCCTCGATTTTAGATATAAACAGCTTTTGAATCTTTGATATTGTAGGTCTGAATACATTCACAAACTTTAAAATTTCACTTTGGTTTAGAACTTGTGACCAATAGCAGAGGATCTTCAAAAATTCTTTTGCTGGAATAGCGATATCTGCAAGAGAACTGCACTTCCTCAAGCTGAGAGTTGTTTGGTATTTTAAACACCTATAATTAAGGCATCTCCGTTCAAACCCCAACCATTTATTTTCACTTTTTTAACACGTATCACAATGAACTCGATCATTAACAATATTGTTGTTGAAGAACCACGACACTAACTGTTCTTCATTTTTAACAGTTATTCTTTCTAATTCATTTTCAAAGCTAATGGCTAATTTATTAAAAAATTAATTAAATCGATCATGTAAAATAAATGACACATCCGCTATATATCAAATTAAAACAAAAAATATCTCATAAATTTTAATTGATTTTATTTAAAAAAATAATTATTTTATTTTAAAAGAAATTACAAAAATTGATTTCTTTTATATTTCCAAATATGAAAAGAAGATAATTCGCATATCCGTTACAATATTAAAAAAATATAGCGGATTTGTAATAAATATACTAAATATTTTTTTTAATACTTGGAAAAGATCAAAGAATACAATCTTTTTCATCTCTTTTAAAATAAAAGTAATTCTTTTTACAAATAAAATCAATTAAAACAATAAAAACAAAGCAATGTTGCTATTTTTTCATGTTCTCTTTCTCAAATACTAGCTATATAATAATTAACGAGGCATTTCCAATCGAAAAGGAAAGTTATCTTTTTTATAATAATACAAAAAATAAATAATTTAAAATATATTTCATTCTAAGTCTCAGTTTTGTATTATCAGTGTCAATTTCCATGTTCAAAAACTTATAGGTTAGTAGCAGTTATGTTATTTCGGAGACTCAACATGGCAAATTAGTCGTTATATTCGAAAGTGATAAAATTAAAAATTTTCCTGCTCAAAGAATTTTTAGATAAAAAATCTATTTTTCTGTAATTTTAATAAAATAATTCATTGGGTAATGTCATTTGCTATTCAGTTTTAAAACAAAATATTTCTTTTACAAATCTTTATTCAACGAGCCTAAGTCAACCAAATTACACAAAATACAAATTGATAAAGCTAAATATAATTAAGTTCAATTTATTGTTATTTTTGATATTCAAAAAAAAGAAAATTTTATATATAATTTTGGCATTCCATAATTTAGTATACAAAAACTTTATTTTTAATCTGATTTTCATTGATCACTATTAATAGAAATTATGTAACATTTAATTTTTTAATTTTTGCTGATATTAACCAAACAATAAACTAAATTAAATCTAATCAGAAATTTTCAACACATTTTTTATTAAATGTTTATTTGTTTTAATTTTAAAAATTTTTTGAAAAAATTATTTATAAATTTTGTCTGTTGAGAAGTTTAACTTTGTTTATACATTCGGTAATATACAAAGTCAATTCAAATAAAAATTTATTAATAAACTTACACTGATCTGTTTATAGACTTATTATTTTGAAATAATAAATTGAAATCCATTAAATTATTTATTCTATCTTTATTTATTCGATTTATTTATGTTAGTTAAAATAACATGTCAACTCTCTGCGAATTGATTTGAACGTGTTCGAAACGCGCATGTAAATTAATTACCAGCAAAAGTGATTAAAATAAACATAGTTATAATATTGCAATTAATTTTAAGAAAATCTAACTAAATTTTGTGTACAAATAATTTTTTATTCCAGTCAAAGTACTTTACTGAAAAGAATCAAAGAAATTATTTTGAAATTGGCGATAAATAATTTTATAAACAAAAAATTCAAAATTAATTTTTTTATTCGGAATAAAGTCAAATTTCATTCATTTGCATTTTTATTGTTTAATGAAAACAAAGAGATTTCTAAACAAAATGGTATCGAAAAAATTCCAAATCTTAAAGCGAAATCTATTTTGTTGTCGCATTAAAAAATAATTAATATTATTAAATAATTATTAATTTTTGTTTTATTATTAGGGTTTATTTGTAAATTTAAACCAATCATTCTCATCTCTACTTCTATTAGAAAATATATCTAAAACATTAGAAAGTATGGCTATAGTGGTGCATTTTAAATATATTTTAAAATATTTCAATATCCTTTATTTTTATATAGCTTTGTACCATTAAAATTTCTTTGAGTTTAGATTACTTTACATTAAAATTAATTGCACTTTGATAGTTTCTTGTTTTTTTAACAGCTGTCCGATATGCTAAATTCGAAATTCAGTTATTGTGATGTATAAAAGGTAATACACTTAGTATTGCTGAAAATAGGATAAATACATTCAGTAAGATTAAAAAGAATAAATGATGTTTAGTTCAAGAGTTTGATCTCACTCTTCATACCATTCAAATTAGTACTCATTAATTTCTAGATTTTCTGTTTTATAAAACTTAGCTTTAGAAAATATTTAAACAAAATTGAACCGTTAAAGTAAAGAGAAAATTCAAAGTTCCTTTTGTTTAAAAATGTCATCGAGACATTTTTGAACACATGTTAAACGAAATGGATTAGATAAATTGTGTTTGAAATAAGTATATTCTAAAATCGAAAAAGAAAATGTTTAACAAATTATATTAAATTAAATCTTAAATAATTTTTCATTTGTTAAAACAATTCAAATATATAAGCAAATATATAACAAATTTCAGTTGGGTTTATTCTACCTAAAATAAGTCCTATTCTCTTCAATACGGAATTTATATAACCTTTCTCTTTCTCTTCCTCTCTAAATGTATTTCATTCTCTTGTTCTTCTTTTAATATTAAAATATAATAATTTATGTAAATATAAATGGTTAATTTTTCAATTTGTTAAATTTAAATAAAGATTCAGATTTTTTAAAATTTCTTTTTCGATTTTGTTAAATATTTGGCTATCCGATTTTAATTCTGACTTTGACTGTTTAAGGAAAACGTTATAATAACTTGCTGGTTGCGGACTTATTAAAGCAAACATAATTCAAATAATCAGTTAAGCTATTTCCGCAGTGTTTATTAATCGAATAATTTGAATTAACATAAAAAATAGTCAGCATGATTAATATATAATATGATGCGATTTATTCAAAAGATGTCTCATAAAACGATGATAGAATAAGTAAACTTCCTTTTGTCTCCAAAATTGTAGTTTATCAAAACAAATATAAAGAAGAACCTTATGAATTCATTGGCATCCGAAAATATATAAAACACATTTAACAAAACAGCCGTAAACACGTTTATTGTTCAAAGTGTCATTGAAAAAACACATTTAAGGCCCAAGTTTTGTTTTAACTAAAACCGTTTGACACTAAATAGGAAATGAAACATTTGTTTTAATTGATAAATTTATTACAACAGCGAGACCATTTTGGATTTAATTTTGATTAAAGTCAAAGTGAAACTAAAATATTTTTAAACAATATTGCATAAAAAGTCAAAATTTTAGAAAGAAATCGCTTTTTATTCATATTGGAAAAATAATTATTAATTATTGTTAATTCCTGTTTTACATTAATGATAATTTAAAGGTTTATTCAAACCGATTATGCCTTTCGTAATTTCTTATTAAAGGATCTGTCTACTAAATTAAAAATATTGTTATAATGTTATTTATTAAATAAAATGTAAAATATTTCATCATAACATAATTTTTAAAAAATAATTTAAAAAAATAGCATAACAAATGTTTAGCTTGCAAATAATGCCTACACTAAATTCATGCACCATATTAATAATTATAAATATTTATATTAGAGAAATGTGATTCTAGTGTTTTGAAAAATTTTAATATTATATTTGACAGTTTTGATAGCTCATTAAATTATATTTTTTAATTTAATTTAATATTTAATTTTAAAATTTAAATTAAACTTTATAATAACATTATATTTTTTCTTTTTATGCTTTTTAACTTTTTTTTATAATTTATTTTATTCTCAAATTAGATTGAGCTTAAAGTGGTGATAAAAAAATTATATTATCCTCCAAAACAATTGCATTTATTTATTGATGATTTTTAATATCATGACATTTTTTGTATTTTCACTAAAGGGCTCATATGAACACGTTAAAATTTTGCAAATCATATTTTTACAGTCGTAAAATAAATGTGAACTTATGTTAAAAGGTTTTCAATGGTAATGGACCCTTTTTTGATAAAAGCTTTATCGTAACACAGTTTTCAAAATTATCCATTTTTAAACTAAACTAATATATCTCTTTTTCAGTTGTTGATTGATATGAAATTTGACAATTTTTTAAAAGGCAGGTGCACCAATATAATGCAGCAGAAGGTTTAAATATACTATTAAGCCGCGTATAACCTATCTAGGTAAATATATAAAAAATAACATTATTCCAATAGTTGCAAGTAGTAAACATAGAATCATAGAAACATCTGCTTCCTTTTTTGAAATAAATCTTTCTTTGAATATAAATAAAATATCACACATAAGACTTTTTTAAATAATTTTTAAAAGAAAAATAAACCTCATTTAATAAGGCTTATTTAACCAAATCGTGAATTCAATTACAAAATAAAATTTGAAATAAAAAATATTATCAACTAGATTTGTTTAAAAACATACGATTATCAAGGAAAGTCAGTATGGACTTAATCAACGTACAATATTAATATTGAAACAACAGTCACTCTGGGAGAAATCAGAAATGGTAAACATTGGAATATCTTAAAAGGAAGACACTAGTCCAAAACATAATCTGCAAGGCCGATAAATGTAGAAATTACTTTTTGTTTACCTAAACCGCACTGCTTTTATACTGGGCAATACAATCTTAATAGCCATTTGGTTATAACACATTAAAGAAATTGTTTTATTTGTTTATTTAAATAGCTTTTAGGCATTCATTTATTTATATATATTGAAATCTTTTACCATGTATAATAATAATAATAATAATAATAATAATAATAATAATAATAATAATAATAATAATAATAATAATAATAATAATAATAATAATAATAATAATAATAATAATAATAATAATAATAATAATAATAATAATAATAATAATAATAATAATAATAATAATAATAATAATAATAATAATAATAATAATAATAATAATAATAATAATAATAATAATAATAATAATAATAATAATAATAATAATAATAATAATAATAATAATAATAATAATAATAATAATAATAATAATAATGATAATAATAATAATAATAATAATAATAATAATAATAATAATAATAATAATAATAATAATAATAATAATAATAATGATAATAATAATAATAATAATAATAATAATAATAATAATAATAATAATAATAATAATAATAATAATAATAATAATAATAATAATAATAATAATAATAATAATAATAATAATAATAATAATAAAATTAAAAATAACGCCTAATTTAACATTATGGGTAAGTTAGCAGATGTGAGTAATCAAGGAATATTATCATTTTTCTCTAGGATATTTGATTTATCAAATTCTTTCCAAAATATTAATTTCCTTATATACTTATAATTTTAAATTGCTTATCTAGATTTATTACGAAAAAGTAACATTTATTATTTTATTTACAAGAATAAGTGGAAATTTCTGTGTACATTATAATTGGAATGCAATCTAATATTGTTTAAATACCATATGTTATATAATTTAATAACTTATTTATTTTTATTTTTCACTTTAAATCTAATATACGTTATAAGTGGTTTTTCATATTCGTTTGAAGTGCAATATCACCAATTTTATTTCTTTTAATTTACAAATTAAACACTTTTCTAATCATTTTTGATCATTTTTTCCAATGATGTAGAAATAATTCTTTTTGATACCTAAATTCAGATGAAAATATTTTATTATAACATTGTAATGTGATTATATGATATTATACTTTAGAAACATTTACAAAAATAAATACTTATATTTATAATTACTTAATGTTTTTTTAATATATATATATTTCCAGGTTAATGTACACATTTACATTAACTACAAGATTAGGTAAATGTATATATGACATACATTTACCGATTATTTTGTTACCATACTTTAACGTAGATGTAATTGTAAAAGTGCAAAGTACAACTGATTGGAAAATTTTGATAATTCTTTTGGTAAATAAAAATATTGATGTTTATTATTCTTTTATAAATAATATTAATATGTATATTCTGTATCTTAACAATCTTATTAGTTTATATTTCCTATAAACTGATAATAATGTTATTAATATTTTAATATAATTTTACAAATTCCCAAAAATTAAAATTAGGTTTTCAATACTAAAATAAAATAAATAGTAAACTATTTATAAATTATATATACACATTTGTCAATTATTTCTATATTTTCAAAGTACGTGGACATAATGAATACATTTACTGGTAAATGTATGTATTATTAGCATTTACGAGATGGTAAACTTACATTTGCCTAATCTTGTACTTAATGTACACATATACCGGGATATATCTGTGTGTTATAATGTTAATATTATTAATATTATATTTTGATTTTATTCTTCCATTGTTTTAAAGAACACGCGAATTAAGTGCAAAATTTTTATATTAATAATGTACTTACTTGCAAATTTTAGCTTTGCTAATTGTTGAGATTAAAATTAATTAATTCAAAATAAATAAAGTTATCTTTAAAGATTACCAAAATCATTTGATGTTAAGTATTGTTGCAATCTTGTAGAATTTTAATTTTAAATTACTTCTTAATTAATTAAATTCTATTTCATTTTTTTAATTTTTCTACTTTTATTTCCCATTCAATTAATTAACAAATAAATTAACAATTTCAAAAAGCTTTTTGTTTTACTTTTTTTAAAATTTTGAGGTTGTTTGTAACACACACTTTTGTAATTTTTGAAAACGAAAACACTTTCTTTGATAATCTTTTTTTTGACAATTTTACATTTCTACAGAATACATATATATTTTGTATAATTATTATATTTTGAAATGAAATATAGTATAAATTTTAAAAACGCAAATAATAATGAATAATGTAAAGTCAATGAAGAATTCATGAATAGAAATGAATTATATTTAGATAGGATTATATACGTAGAAAATGATTAAAATTGATTTTATTTAATTAAATCGTTCCTGCTATTAAAAATAAAAAAAGAATTCATCTTTCAAATTACAGTCCATTAATCTGCTTCTATAAATATTTTTGTATATTTTAATCCAGAAAAAAGCTTTTAAAATAAGGCTTTAAAAATATTTTCTGATATTTGTACAATTAGTTTCAGTTAAATAAATTGTTAGGAAAATTTTTTTATAATCTAAAACTGCCTACTTAGCTATTAAGTCCTTTTGTAAATTTAAGGGTCCATAAGAATTAATATCAAAAATAATCTCATTTCACGTTTATAATTAAAAAGCTTTGAAAATCTTTCGCAAAATCCAATTTCAATATTTTGGTCTCAGCTTGCTTATTATAATCTTTACAAAAATAATTTTGATATTATATTTGATATATGAAATTTAAATAAATAATTTTAAAGATATATAATATAGCTTTATATCATAAAATTATATATAGAAATAATTAACTTAAATCTATTAATAATATCAATAAAGCCCGAGTCAACGGAAGACCTCAACGATAAGGGAAACCCAGAGCGCACTGAGACCCGACTGATTAGACAATCATCAAAGGAATTTGAAGCAAACTTCACTAATCGCCAGTTATAAATAGACAAGTTAAATTGGTAGGATTCCAATAATCCTTAGAAAATTGAAAATAACGTTATTAACGTTAAATAAAGGCCGATAATCCCCAAAAGAATTAAAATTATATTTACTCGATATTATCCAATATAAACGCCTTTCAGAATATAAAAGGAAAAGTTAAAAAGAGACGAGCCGTCAGTTGGTTGAAGAAACAATATTAGATCAAAGGACGTTTACGAAACTCCAAGAGTAACTAAAGTGAAAATTTAAGTTAGGCTAAAGAGAATTATAAATTATCGTACCAGAAAAGGTGATTAACCCTTGGCTAACTACATTGTTATAGCAAATATATACGAAAGAAAGGTGCAAATATAGTAACTAATTGTAATTGTTGTATAATTTGAATAAAATTGTTGTGTTGGGTTTTAGTTATTCGTTTGAAAAACGACACGAGGAGTCAGAGATAATCGACTCTAATAAATCATAATCCAACATTTTTATTATTATTATCATTATTATTATTATTATTATTATTATTATTATTATTATTATTATTATTATTATTATTATTATTATTATTTTTATTATTATTATTATTATTATTATTATTATTATTATTATTATTATTATTATTATTATTATTATTATTATTATTATTATTATTATTATTATTATTATTATTATTATTATTATTATTATTATTATTATTTTATTGATAGGCTAAACTGGCCTGTTTCTTTAAAACATACCATTCATCCCAGTTGTCCCGCTACAGTTTTCTAATGGAGACTCTGTAAGTCTCAACAAATTCTTACTATAAAATGTTATTAACTTATATCATCAAGAGCTTTTATAACAATGATAATAAATGTAGAAATATTACCAACAAAATGTTAGAATTATTTATACACAAAATTATATTGTTAACAAGATAAATTGTGAAAATTAAAAATTTGTGTCAAACTGCAATTGGCAATATCAACAAATCTTTCCATCAATAATAAATCTTTACATAATGATGTTTATCCTAAATCTCACAAATCTTGGCAAATGCAATTTTGATCATTTCACTTTCTATACCTTTGACTAATTTCCATTATCTAACAATAAAAAGAAATTTATTCAAAAATAATTTTCGATTATAAAATTATCTTTTTCAATATAATCCGAATTTCACCTAACTCTGCAATTATTATAATTGCAGAATTCGATTGAGAAGAATTTTTTATAATCAAAGACTTCTTTAAATGAAAATTTACAGTAGACACTTTGTGTATATCATTGACAATGAATTATACAAAGTTCGATTTTTGTAATTAGGTGCCTTAATTTGTTACTTATTATTGAACGTGGTGTTTGGTTGACTATATGTTTTAACAAATGTTCTTGATATTCGTATTAATAATATCGAAGATTGGAACTCAGATATTGAAATACACAATTGATAAAGGATGTTCCAAAATATCGTTATATTATTTATTTATTGTTTTTATTGTTATATTTGAAAAAATTATGAAATAATTTACATTATTATAAGATTAAATGCCTCCTCTTTGTCAATATTAGAATATTTATTTCTTTAAATAAAAAGGCTAAAATCAATTCCATCAAATTGCCTTAAGGTGGAATAATTCTGTCCCTATTCATTATTGGTTTCTTCACTCGATATGTGGATAATATCCAACGTAGGTAATTATCAAAGATAATTATTGAGGTCTCTATTCCCCAGATAAAGAGAAAGAAATCTGTATTCAAACTTGACAAGTAATTGTATATAATTTACTATTTTTAAATTGAAAAATAAATTATAAAATAAATTTATCGCTAAAATAATTATCGATGCGACAATTACATGTATTAATTTTAAATATGAAAAATTTGATAAAAATAGACATTATTGTTACAATATATATTAAAAATATATTTATTCATTTGAAATGAACTAAATCACGTAGATCTGTTACATTTTAGAACAGTTATTATTAAAATATTTCTCATAATAATAATTCAAATTATAAAATAATGGTTTCTTGACAGCATAAATTAAATGTTAAACAAATAAATGAGAAGATATAGATTTTTTTGCAAAATTTGAATTAGATAAGAAACGTTTCGATTATTAGACAACCCGTTTCAATTTCTAATTGTAAACGACTATCTAATAATCTAAAATTCTTTCATTTAATACACACAGTGCAGCAAAATGCTTATATTATCATTTACTTGTTTAATAATAGAAAAAATAATAATAATTATTATTATTAATTTTTTTTCAATCCTTGAATAATTAAATTACTCTTAAAGAATTTTTTTTATTGTTTAAAATCTACAAATCGCCTAGAAATCCTAAACAACACAACAACATGATTCTACAATTATAGCTCTGGAATTCCTGTTTTCAACCAGAAAAATTTCATCTCGAATTCGAAAATAATATTATTTTGTGTGATTCAATTTCATTTTTGCCAAAAATTAAATACAACTACTGTTGTGGTTTGATATATTGTCAATATATCTCTTCTGATAATATTGTTTGTTTTTCTCATTATTAATGCTTACATTTTTTTCTAGTTTCAACTTTTTAGATATTAACTTAAACAAAAGATAGCTAAATTAATTTAAATATTTTCTGTTTTTGTTTCGGCTTTACTACTAATTATTAAATTCCCTTTATCAACTTTTTATATTTTATTTAGTTATTTAAAATTATAGTTAAAAAAAATAAGTAAAAATTAATAATTATATTCATTAAATTTATTTTTAGATATTGGCCAATATTTTTCAATTATAAATCTGTTACGACTTTCTATAAATTTTCAAATATTTATGCACATTTTTTAGAATTGTCATTTTAACTAGTTATTATTTTTATTGTATTTAATTACTTGTAGTAGATATTATACAAAATATTTATATTAAAGTTATGTTTTTTATCTTTAAAAATAATAAATTTGTATTTAAAATTAAAAATATTACTTTCTCTTTTTTCTAAATTTATAAAACAGTCACAAATCAAATATCAACTAAATATGAAGAACACCCATTTTATATAAATGATTTTATATAAATTTTATTTGATACTCGACATTCATCAAAGATAATGAAATAAACATTTTATAGAAATATATATTCGTTAAAAGTATTTGTCACATCAATAAATCCTTTCATAAATCCTTTCCATCCTCTTTCGGGTCTTTCATTCACAAATGCAGAGCTGGTAACGTCAAAACTGTAGGTTCAATCATCGAATACGTTTTGAAGAACTTTATTGTTTTGTGAATACCTAATTTGGAAATAAATATAAGTATATAGACAAAACTATGTTCAAACAATGGTTGGAGTGTCATGATTTTAAGCTTCCATCTTAGTTCCATATAGCATTGTGAAGTATAGGAAGGTATTAAATGATTATTATAAAATGTGAATATGATAATCAGAATCTTTAAAATGAACAGTTAATAAGTTTTAATAAATAACTATTATATAATAATAATAATTATATTGTATATATTTTTATATAGATATATATATAAAAATTAAAGATATATATATATATATATATTACTACAAAATATTTCGACATAATCATTGTCATCGTCAGGTAGAATTGAAATTCAAACTAAATCAATCTAAATTGCTCTTTTTTAAACAAACTAATTAACCAATTCATTAATTTTTTTAAAACTTATTTTGTTAAAAATTCACAAAATTCTGTTTTTTTCAATTCAAACTTTAAAAATTATAAAAGTTGAAATCAAACAACATTTAAATAACTCTTTCACAAAATTGTATTTACTAATAATAATCAATTCCTTCAGTCGATAGTGATCAGGAACTTAAGAAGGGAGATGACGGAAAGCCATTCTTATGTATGTGGCATTGCACACAGGACATAAATATTCATAACCAAGATAATAATAAGAACACCATCTAAGTAAGATTTGAAATCCACTAATAAACAAGAAGTTAAAAAAACAGTAATTAGAAACCACCTTCGAACGTTTAATAGATAAGTATTAATAAGTATTATTACTCAAACCCATCAACTGACTAAGTTATTGAATTCAGTTGTTAGGATGATAGGAAGTGTCTCTAATGTATGTATCATTACACTCAATTCATGTAAATTTATACACTAGATCAGAAACTAAAATTATTTCTAAATATAGTGTCTCCTAATGGGACTAGACTATTTTTAATTGTTGCATTAATAAAAACAATTGATTTATACTGTGAAATGTGGGAAGAAAAGATTTTGAATATCCAAATGTTGATTAAACCTGCATTTCGTCAATTTTTATTTTTTTCAACATCTAATATTTCATTTCTATTTAATGATTTGTGGTGTGGCAATTAATTAATTAAAGGAAAATAATTTAAGTTTTATTTTATTTTATTAATTGGTAAAATTAAAACATTATCAAAAAATTCGTAAAATTTCAAAAAACTGCGACTGGTGCATATCAGTAACCAGAAATGTTTTTTTGAGCAGTTTGCTTTGAATATGCACTAAACAACGAAACTATTATAATTTTGTGATTAAAATTTATGAATTTGTTGAGGTTATAAAAGTAAATTATTAAATTATATAATTCAGATTAAAAGGAAAACCGAAATTGAATGGCGGTCAAGCAGAGAAGCAATGGCAAAGAAAGATATGATAAAAATAGAACTATAAAAGGGTACAATCAGACATGAAATGGAAAATAGCGCGAACCTGAGGAAGTGCAATAAAGTGAAAAGTTATCGAAATTGAAGCTGGAAAACGAGAGAGGGGTAGATTAGGGAATGGTGAAGAAGTCAGTGAGTAAGAAATTGTTAAAAGATGTTTAGAAAGGGTCGTAAAACAGACAAATGTGGAAAAACGTAAAATATTATTTAATTAATTAATTGGCTAATGGAAAACCTGAACCAATGGAGAACCCGAGCGATGAAGAAAACCCGAGCGATGAAGAAAACCCGAGCGATGAAGAAAACCCGAGCGATGAAGAAAACCCGAGCACTGCAATTTGGAAGGGTAAACAAACGATGAATTCAGAGGGCAATTCTCCAAACAACCGGATAAACGAGGGTAAACAATAGAAGGGGAAATACGAAGAGGGTCAACAGAAATAGCCAATTAGGGAATGATAACTAAAGAAGTCAAAACCAATTAGGTCAAAAATGGGGCAATTACAACGATTATGGGTGTATAAAAGGAAACTCAAATTTCACATAAGGGGCGATAGCCTTAGGTAGGGAAGTAGAAACTGACAGTAGGAGTTAGAGGAAAAAATTAAAGAAGAAAAAGATTATAAGAAAAACTGAAGAGTTAGACAAGGAGTGTTAAAAGAGATTGGATCAGAGAGCGGGACCCATTCGAAAGGTGAACTTACTTTTAAAATCGTACAAGGTTGAGATCTTCCAGAGCGGAGTCCGATCAGAAATTGTGTGAGAATTGTGGTTAACTAAAAGTGTAATTAATTGTTGAGAGTTGTGAATTTTCTATAAACAAATATACGTTGGGAGTTTGTGTTTATTGATTTTGGAACACGTGGAGTCAGAGCAACCAACGGTTTATTTTGATATCATAAAACCCAACAAATTGAATTATATAATTTTTTGTCAATCTTGCATGCAAATGTTCAGGTTGGTCTGATTTTCGTCAGTAAATATTTGACCACGCTTCCTTCATAAATTTGTATTTCTCTTAAAGGATAACCTAAAAAAAAAATAAATAACCTCAAACTACAAAATGATAATTTGCAATACAAATATCAATTTTGTAAACAAATAATTTATTCAAACAAAAAATAACGCTCTGGAGAATTGTCAATTTATCACATAATAAATATTATCAATCAACCAGATCTCGACTTAAAAATAAATATAAAACAACCCAATGGGGAAATTTCTGCAAAAATTTATTTATATTTTACATCCTGCTGAAAATGTAACCTGCCTGTTGCCAAGAAAAATTACAATTAATATATATCTAGAAATATTTTCATTCAATTCTCCATGACTTGATTAATATCACGTAATTATGACCTGTCAAAAATGAAAACCAACTAATTCGAAAGAAAATGGCCGTTAGAAATAAATAATTAATTTATGCAAATGAATAAAAATTATTTCATTAATTCCTACAATTTTTTCCAATAACAGTTGAGTATTTTCCGAAAATTAATTTTCATTCCATTTTGAAACAAGTGAAAGAAATTTATATTATTAAATGAAAATTTAATATTAAACCAAATAATTATCTATAATTGTCGTGTCGTTTTATTTCAATATTGAAGCAATAATTATTAAAAATTGCGACATATTAAATTTATTGAAAATTAATTTTCAAATTTTTAAATTTGGAAATAATAAAATAATTATATTAATGATAGTGAAAGGAAGTAATAAATGTAAATAAATATTTATCTAACACGTACAATATTGAGAAAACCTCAAGCAGCTCCCGTGTCAATAACCAAGTCTACCCTTCGATCCTGATTTTATACAATGAATGCGAAAAAAGAAGGTAAAAGAAAGCCCCTGAAGTATATAAAAATTTTATGATGCCACTCATTTGGAACAACCGATCGTTATATACAAACATTTTATATAAGATGGTACCAAATACAAAGATTATATGGTATGTCCGATCATTATATACCAGGGAAAAAGGCGAACATTATTTATTGCGTTATTTGCGAGCAACAGCTCGACCTTCATCTCAAAATATTTCAGACGATATCTAATTTTTAAAATTAATTTTTGTATATATTTAACATGTAATAAATATATTTTATATTTAATTCAATCTATTTATTATACCTTGTTTTATAATAATTTTACTACTTAACATTATTATTTAATAAATTCGCTGAAAATAGCTTGGACCTGTGGGAAACCTTTTTAAAAACGTTGCACTTCAAAGAGTTAATTCTAAAATATTTTTTAAACATTTTAATTATTTTAATTAGAGCTATAGATCAAATATTTTCATAAATAACACAAATTTATCAAAGATAGTTTAATTTAATTATTTTATTTTATTTCATTAACTCTCTAAATAAAAAATATGTTTCTTGCTAATATATATATATATATATATATATATATATATATATATATATATATATATATATATATATATATATATATATATATATATGTAAAATTGTTTTTTTAGTAATATCTTATAGGCTGTCAATCAAATTATTTACAGTTATTTTCCTATTGAATAAAATATTTCGACAAATTGAAGAGAAGCGATGGATATTTTTTTAAACTACTGTGGAATGACATTTACAAACGCAATGTTATTTAAATATTGTTTTTAAATCGTAAAAATATTTAATTCCTTTAATGAAATTAAAATTTTATTGCAATTATTACAACAAAAATAACCACAAAAAGGGATAATTAAAATGTTAATTACTAAAATATTAATTTTTTTTATTACACATGAAAATGTGGAAGTTGAAATGAGAATAAATTAATCAATACATTGCAATTTGTTGACTTAGGTATTGATAAAAGCTGCGTCGTAAATTTGTGGTAATCCTTAAATATTATATTGATCTATTATCAATTTATAATAAATTATAATTTTCATAAAATCAATAAAATAAAAAATAACCAATAAGATTCAAAAGATAAACAAAAAAGATTATTATTTGTTGTCATTGTTTGACAATTTATTATTTATTTTTTCTTGACCTTTGACCTGGTTTCATTTACGATTTCATATAGCTAAAAATTAATATTATTTATGCATTATAAATAAAGCTTATATTTTGTCGAAACGTCCATTCTAATTATATTTCATGACTTCATTTCGAACACATTTTTTTGAAATATTTGAATTATTAAAATGATAAAATAGTTGATTTTTGTTTTATTATCTACATAAAATAGGAATTTGAACCCTATTTTGTTGGACTTTTGTTGTATAATCAGTAAGATCATTGAACTTTTTGTTCACCATTTATTGGTTTTTCAAATAAAATTTCATTTATCTTCATGTTAATTATACATCAATGTTTATTTTTATATATCAGTTGTGAAATCAGTTGTGCTATAGATGCAGTGGCGGAACTTCAAAATTTGGGCCCCCCGCGCAATGTAATATATTTCCACTTAAATTTTTCGGTTAAAGTTTAATACATAGTTATTCACAGCAGCCGCTATTCAATGATAGTTTTATGTTTGTAGGCAAATATAACTGCGGGAAAAAAGTTTCAGAAAATGATTGTAAATATTATATATATATTATAAATATTATATTTAAATTATGAGAATTATGCCATATTCACGTTTTCCTTTATTATATTAAAGACATACGCTATATCGTCTAAAATAGGGTTTCTTATTATAATTCTCAATTCCAATAAAAGCTTTGAATGAACCTCATCACCGGAGGCTCTCTTATTCTTTTATACAATGTGATTTTTTTTTAAATTATGCTTTAAGAGATCCAAAGTTTTTAATTAATTGATTACCGTAAATAAGATTAATTCTATGTCTAATTTTTAATTTTTTCAAAATCACTGCGAATAAAAATTCAAATTTGTAGTTCGTTTTACTTATTTCTAAATTTTTATTAAAATATGCATCAATTATTTATAAAATAATCATGTAGGATGAATTCCCAGTTTATCATTACTCAATGGTTTCCTTATTTTTTATAATTCTAATCTAAGTTAATATGTATTGAGGTAGAATTTATTTTGCATTTTCATTTCTAATTTTGTTATATTATACTTTTTAAATAATTTTTTAATATCGGCGAAATTAATTTTATTACGATAATTATTTTAATTATTATTTTATATAATAATAATTGTTTTTTATTATTATAAGCATTGAACATGGAAGTTAATATTATTATTATTATTATTATTATTATTATTATTATTATTATTATTATTATTATTATTATTATTATTATTATTATTATTATTATTATTTAAAACAATAAAATGATAATTCAAGCATTTTGCTGCAATTAATGTATTTAATGAAAAACTTTTCGACTATAAGATAGTCCTTTATACTTTCAAATGGCCTGAGCCGGGCAAAATACTTGGAAATACGGAATTTAGCTAGAATCAGAGGAGATTGACAAGGACTATCTTATAGTCGAAAATTTTTTCATTAAATACATTATTTGCAGCAAAAGGCTTAAATTATCATTTTATTGTTTTAAATAATAAATGCTGCTACCAAGAATTCATCACTTTATATTATTATTATAATTATTATTATTATTATTATTATTATTATTATTATTATTATTATTATTATTATTATTATTATTATTATTATTATTATTATTATTATTATTATTATTATTATTATTATTATTATTATTATTATTATTATTATTATTATTATTATTAGACCATAAAATTTCACTAAAATCAAAATCTAAACGTACAAATGAAGCGCTATTTATATTACTTCCAAAAACCTTAACCTCGAAGGTAATATTAGTTTAAGTATATATATTAAAAATTAGATATATTAAAAGTTAGAAGAAAGTTATATAATTATATGTGATATTTTAAATGGTCCTCAACATTCCTTGATATTTTATCATATTGATTCTTATTTTATGAGATATTGAGTCTGGCCTGCATATATAAATATTTTTATTTTAATATTTAGTATGCATAAGAATTTATTTTATATTAAATAACTATTATATTACCATGATTATTTATGTTAATTTTAGATTAATGAACTGTCCAAAATCAGAAAATATTCATTTAACAAATGAAATTGTCGAAAGCGCTGCAAGTCTGATAAATCGTGTTGCTCAATTATATACTAAACCAAAGTTTTCAGCTCACCGGATCAGCGAAGTATTCTATAGTTTGATCTTTCTTTATACGAGTTTCAGCTTTATTGGATTTCTCTTCAATGTCGCTGTTGTTATTGCACTTCTGCAACACAGGGCACTGACAAATATAACAAACATTTACATATTTTGTTTAGCTATGTCGGATATTTTTCTCTGCAGTGCTAACATGCCAATTCAAGCATACTATGAAATCAGTGAAAATAGTAATTTAAGTTCGAGTATGTGCCGAATATTGTTTTCGAGTTTCGGTTTACCTCTGTATATATCTTGTTTAACTATTCTTTTAATTGCTATTGATAGACACAGGATGATTGTATATCCACTAAGTAGGAGAATGTCAAGAACTAAAGCGGTTATATTAGTGATATCAGTGATAATGTTTAGTCTTGTAAACAGCATTCCAGTCGCAGTTTATACGGATATAAATGAATCTGAATATATAGAACTTTTGGCGCTAACAAATAGAGAGGGAAAGCAGTTCCCCACCTATTGCATTGAATCATGGCCAACTAAAACCACAAGACTCATTTATTCAGTAGTTATATTTTTTTTACATTTTTTCGTACCTTTATCAGTTTCGGCTGTTTTGTATGTTCATATATATATTTGTTTAAATCGTCGACGATTATTTAAACAAAAAGAAGTCGAAAGAAAAAAAAGAACAAATAAAATACTAATATTAGTCGTTATATTATTCGCAATTTGTTGGGCACCTTGGTGCATTTTTTCTTTACTGTTAGAAATCCAGGGATATATTCAAACAAAACCGAAAACTATGCCGTTAAAACCGATTATCTGTTCACGCATCGGAAACACAACACCATTTTCAACTGGAAACCCAATTCTTTCAACCTTTTCTATTCCGATAACGATTCCAACAAATTTCGGGAATTCAACCCAGAAATTTGCATCGAAATCTATTCGAAAAGAAAACCATGAATTTATTGAAGGGAGCATTTTGAAACCAATTGATTTAACTTTAAAACTGTGGGCAATGGGATCGGCAATAGTAAACCCATTTCTGTACGGTTGGCTGAACGAACCGATACGTGAATCAATGTGTAAAATTTGGAGACGAATTCTCGGGTTTTTTGGAATTGACATAGCAAAATTCAAATTTTTTTCAATGGCAAACCGGAATTCTAGTTATCGGCCGGTCAAGGACTGCGGCTTGACTTTGGTCTTAGATGATGAAACCAAATTCGATAATGGAAAAAGTTTCAAAAATAATATTGACACCGAAACCGACAACGTTCCAAACAGTAATTTGATATTTAAGATTGAAACTAACAATGATTTCGATCCGTGGATTTATAATCCCGAGAAATCCTTTCCCGCCAATCGAACAATGAAACCTTTAACAAATCACTTCGACAACTGTCACTTTCAAAGAAAGCAAATGATCAACAGCTACGATGTTTTTCTCAATAAAGGATTCGGAGAAATAGACAGAGATCTTGAAAATTCACAAACAGATCTTGACCTACCAATTGTGATCAAACAAGAAAGACACGTAAATAGTCCAATTTTGAAAGATGGTTAAAATTCAATATTTTTATCTTTATTCGTTTTGTGATCTTTTAAATGTAAGAAGATTGTGATTTTTGTAAATTATAAATTTGTTTAAAGTTTTGCCCAAATAAATCGCATTATTTTCATTTTTATAATAATATAAACATTACAAGCTTTGTGATACCCAGTGCAAATCCCAATAGTAGACTAGTTTCGAGCTTTTGGCTCTCATCAATACTATGCAGGAGACGCGAAGATTTCTCTTCGCGCCAGGTAAGTATACAATATTGCTGATTCAACTCTATTGCATACTTTCCCTGTTACACTGAAAATCACATCACTTGCAAATTAGCTAATTCACAGAAAAAAATATCTGCAAACTTGTAAACATGGCGTATGAAAAATCATATTCGCTTATGGATACACCGTCATACACAGAAACTGTTTACAAGTGCATCCGTAAACATTTAGCATTTTTAACTTGGAATGGAGTAAAATATATTTTTACGGATATCTAACATTAAAATAATATAAACATTACAAGCTTTGAGATACCCAGTGCAAACCCCGATAGTAGACTAGTTTCGAGCTTTTGGCTCTCATCAGTACTACGCAGGAGACGCGAAGATTTCTCTTCGCGCCAGGTAAGTATATAATAAATAATAATTTATAATAATTAAAAATGACATATTGAATTAGAATGGTCAATTGTCCCCAATTTTCCGAGACCTTCAAGAATCTTGAGTTGTGTCCTACATCAGCATATATCTCGGATTTAGACATTTGTTCGTTTCAAAAAAATATAAAAATATAATACATATTATATAATATAGAGAATCAAGAACACGACACCAGATGGATGTTGAACAAATAAAATGTGCTTCGACATGTAATAAAACTAAAATAATTGAGTCCATTTATGAAATATAAAGCTCCTGTGTTATGAATTATAAGGCGACTTAAAAATAGTTTTCAGATTTTTTATAAACAAAACTAAAAAATTTATTCATGTTATAATAAAGATTTAATTTATTAAAAAAAATAAAAAATAATGTAATATAGAGAGTTCATTCTTTGCGGTGTCATTCTTTCGAGTCTGATTAGACATTGACTTTTCCACGCAGGTCATGTGTCGAGTTATTTTGAATGATTATTTATATTGTATGATTGTCATAAAATAAAATTTTAATTCCAAAAAATACCTTTTATTAAAAAAAACCCAATTTAGTTCAAGAAAATCATATATACAAAAAATCATTAAAACAATTTGGACCTGGTGGGTTAAAGATATTACAAAATAAAAATATAATAAAAACCAAATAATAAACATAAATAAATAAACAGTTCTTAGATTATATAAATAAAAATATAAAATAAAATCAGTTATGTATGTACTATAAAATAAAATTAAATAAATATTACTATACATATTAATTTAAACAAAAATTATTTATTTATTATATTCACGGATGCCTCTCATTCTGATGGAACCCATATGTTGGTACAGTGACTAAAACGGCTCTGAGACCAATGATAAATACAGTAAAAACTACTGTTATTATCGTAAAGCTATATTAAAAAAGTTTATTAAAATAAAGTAAGTGAAATATTTTTATTAATATAATTTTATTTTTTATTATTTTTTCGAAAATAAAATCTTGTTAATAAATCTGTTTAGTTAGCGTAAAATAGTTTGAATTTAATGTTTTTTATTAAAATATTATTTGTTTTTAATAAAAGTGATTATTCAAAGTTTAAAAAAATAATTTATTTATACAAAAACGTGTTTGTTTGATATTTTCACCAGATTCAATTTTCATTTGAAAGGGGAAATAGTAACATCTGAATTATTTTCAAAATTATTTGGATTCTCCTCTGCTAAACAATATTATATAAATGGAAAACATATGTGTAATATGATATTGTAAAATTATGTTATGTAATAATGTAAAAAAACATTAACTTTAATAAAAAATGTGTTTTGATCAAGATGTTTTGGTTTGATTTTTAAAAGTTTTATAATTTTGTTCGAATAACCATTTTAAAATCTATGATGTTGACAGCGAATCTATGGAAATATAAAGTTTAAGTGATGTTTGATTGGCATTTTCAAATAATAATGATAATAACAACTTATCATATAAAATAAAATGGTTAAACAAATAAAATCTTTAAAGATCACATGACATTAAAAATAAAATGTTAATTTAAATAAACTATTTTTAACTTGTATAAAGTTTATTATTTTTTTATGAGACTGCTAAAAATAGAATTCAACAAAAACAACTCATTTAAATCAGCATCATTTATAATATATATATATATATATAGATATATATATATATATATATATATATATATATATACATATACACATCTAAACCAGAAAGTGAACAGTATTATATGGATAATGATAATAATAATAAATATTTCAAAAAGAAGGCAAAGTTTTTATAATATAAAATCGGCAACTAAGTATATTAAAATATAACATTACTATATATTTCGATCGTATTATAAACTAAATAAAAATAAGAATATTCAAACAAATTAACAAATAATAATCGTAATTAAATTATATCAAACTACAAATATTTTAATAAAATTTTATAAAACATTTTTTAATCATATAAAAATTATTTTAATTTTAAAAAACGAACAAACTTGTTAGCATTCTCATACAAAACACAATTTTTTAAATTAATATAAAAAATAAATTTAATTTTAATTTAAAAATTAAAAATTGTTTTCATACAAAAAATTTAACAAACATAAACATCATCCCAAATATTAAATATACAAGTTATTATTATTATTATTATTAAATTATTTAAATACTTTCAAAATTCCTGTAGACTTGGAATATTAATTATAAGATTTAAAGAAAGTGAAAAAAATCGATCTAAGCACACTGATCAAAAATATGTGTCGGTATTATCTTATTCTGAAGGTTTCAGAAAATTCTAGTATAAGATCCTTAAAATCTATGTAAGACTATATTTAGGATTGTTTCAACGTCTTTCAAGGTTGATAGCATGTTCACTAATAAGTCTCCAACTTCAGTTGGTCTGCGTTTAAAACTCGTGTATCAATTTTCATGTAATTGGTGTAATGCCACATACAGTGAAGTGTGCCAGTATAAAATATGTATTTCTGATTTTAAGATCTTGTCAAAGAGTTTGAGTAAGTAACGTGGGAGGCGTTGCTAATTAGATCTCTATATTCTATAATTAATATTCAAAATGGGATTTAGAATATATTTAAATAATTTAACTTGTATATTTAATATTTGGGATGATATTAGTGTTTGTTAAATTTTTTTTATGATACAATTTTTAAATTAAAATTAAATTAATTTTTTATATAAATTTAAAAAGAAGTGTTTTGTATGAGAATGTTAACAAGTTTGTTTGTTTTTTAAAATCAAAATAAATTTAATATGATTAAAAAATGTTTTGTAAAATTTTATTAAAATATTTTGTAGTTTGATATAATTTAATTACGATTATCATTTGTTAATTTGTTCGAATATTCTTATTTTCATTTAGTTATTAATAGGTTTCCTAGCCTTAAGAAGACTGTTAAACGGTCGAAATATATAGCAATGTTATATTTCAATATTCTTAGTTGGCGATCTTCTATAATAATAATAATAATAATAATAATAATAATAATAATAATAATAATAATAACAATAATAATAATAATAATAATAATAATAATAATAATAATAATAATAATAATAATAATAATAATAATAATAATAATAATAATAATAATAATAATAATAATAATAATAATAATAATAATAATAATAATAATAATAGTAATAATTATAATAATAATGATAATAATAATAAAAATAATAATAACAATACTAATAATAAAAATTATTAATTTTCTTATAAATTAAAATGGGTAAACAAATAAAATATTTTAAAATCACATGACATTAAAAATCAAATGTTAATTTGAACAAAGTATTTTTAACTTGTACAAAGTTCATTATTTTTTTAAGATTGTTAAAATAAGATTTCAACAAAAACATCACATTTAAATCATCAACATTTTTTTATTTATTGTTACATATTCATATCTAACCAGAGAGTGATCAGTATTATTTTTAAACAAATCAGTCATGCAATATAATAATAATAATAATAATAATAATAATAATAATAATAATAATAATAATAATAATAATAATAATAAATAATAATAATAATAATAATAATAATAATAATAATAATAATAATAATAATAATAATAATAATAATAATAATAATAATAATAATAATAATAATAATAATAATAATATGAATCCTCAGTATTATTACTTATCTAAAGTAACTAATTATTTTACGCTTACAGACATTTTGAGATAACATATGCATACCACATGTTGAAAATTATTTAACGCATCATAGAATATTACTTAAAAATTAAATAATTATTTAAAAAAATTAACTTATAAAATATGAAACTTTGGTAGTTTATTTTAATTAAAATGTGTAATTTATTTATTTTTAAATAATGTTAACAAAACTCCAATTAAATAATTACATTATTGAATTTGTATTTATTTTCATATTTTTAATCCTAATCTGTGCTTACAAAATTGCCCATCATAATCTGAAATTAAAAGTTATTTACATTTTAATTGTTTTTAGAAAGAATTAGAGAACTTTCTCCCGCATCAAAGCCATTCATCTTTGTCAACCAATTTGTAGGGAATTGTTAGCTTCAATTCTTGCCAGGGTAAATCAAACTCTTGATAATAAGATAATAAAGACAATAAATTATCAAATTCCATTTTCTGGCCTGTAATTGAAATTAACTTATTTTCCGGATTCACATATAAAATATATTTCAAAACTTTGTCTTCACTTTGAACTGTCAAAATTTGTCTACCATTTTGTCGAACCAGAAACGAGCCTGGATAAAAATTATGAAACAACTCTTTGTAAGCCTCTTCACTTGTTCCAAAGAAAATAATATTTTCAAGTTTCATATCATTATCGTAATTGAAATCATAATATCCGAATTTGAAAGAATTTAAAATTACCTCACCTTCAGAAGGAATTTCCAAAAACGCTCTTTTAAAAGACTCGTCTTCGTTGATGATTGTCGATGAACTTTGGAAATCTATTATTTCTTTTTTTGAAAAGTAATTTTTCTTACTAATAGCCATATGCTGAATAATGACATTTACACAAATGTCTACTTCTGAAAATATTTCAGTTCCGAAATCTAACCGTGTCATTGCTTTGTGTTCTGGATGTGGATGTAAATGGAAAACATATGTAGGAGATTTATCTTCATTCTTGATTTTCTCTATTTCTTGAAATATGCCCAATAAAACAATCATGTATGGTTTTGTCGATTCGATACTTGAATAGACGTAAAGAATGCCTTTCGTTATTATAATAAAACATTTAACCCATCTGTCGAAAAATTTCTTCTTAGCAGGACAATGTTTGATAACTCTGGAAAACGCAACATTAGGATCCATTAGAAGATCATGAGCAGATAAAATTTGTTCCGTAACCATTTTTGGTGATTTCTATAACGTTTGAGCAATTAAAATTAGACCTTTGAATTACCAATGCTACATTAAAAGCTATTATCACTAAAGAAATGCTAATGAACTGGAACGACCAATTTAATACAATGATTAATGTAGGTCCACAAATTCTTTAGATCGATTTTTTATCAAAATTCATTTTAAATTTTAGCTATTTTATCATTTTCACTAATAATATATTTTTATTATCAATCGCTTTTACTGGGTTATAGGTAAACTAGCATTAGGTCCCTGTCGTTGTCTCCAGCATAATCCAAGATACAATTGTTTTTATCACTCAATACTCATCGATTATTCAACGTTGGAACTGTATTTAATGGACAAATGATTGATAGAAGTGAGCGCAAACTTGTGCATTATAATAGTCAGACATTCATGTGGATCCAAAAACTGCCTATAAGAGATCTGTATTCGGTTTTCGAGCCATGCACCTTAATTTATCTGTTTATTTTAAATAAAAAGTCGTTCGTAAAGAGAATTAATTTGGATTTATTCAAACTTGTCAAACTATTGAAGCAGTTAGTTTACGAGTGTGGACGACATCGTATATTTAAAATAATTACGAGCGTCCTCGATGAAGCGCATTTCGGGTGATTTCTTTGTCATTTTCTCTCTACTTGATCTGAAGTTTGAATGTC
>CAUHTR010000072.1:0-55745 GCA_959609185.1 Schmidtea polychroa
CAAATCCTTTTCTTGTATTTTATCTTGTACAAATTATTTTGTAAATTACTAATAAAAGTTTTTGAAGATAGAATTTGGTTTTGTTTTATCTGAATTTTAAATTACACACAACCACACTAAATATTTATATTTATATTCATATTAACATTCTATTTATTATTTGGAGTCAATTGTGTTAAGATTAGTAGTCCCATCTTTTTGATCTTAACATTATCACTTTATTGTTTAAATAATAAATGCTGCTACCAAGAAATCATCACTTTATATTATTATTAGTACTATAGTAGGTAGTATTGTGCACTCCAGATCCCACATGACCCTCCCCCCTTACTTTTTTTTTTAAATTTTGTATTATTTATCGATTATGTAATAGTTTGAATTTTCTATAAAACGTCGATTACATCATCAATTTTCATTTTTATAAGAACTTTTTATGTCAATATACTTGAAATTAAATTCTCTGTGAAATGAGACTATGATGTAATCAAAATTGTGAAAATTAGGACGAATCTTAATTAAAGGGAGGAGATATGTTGGGGTTAGCGCAAAAACCAAAAAATTCACATATAAAAGGAAAGCATAACAAAAATGGGTAAAATCAATAAAAGTGCAAAATTAATTAAAACTTAATAAAAATCAAAAATCCATATATTGAACGGGGTATGGTTGAACGCCAAATTGATAGACGAGTTTAGAAATTATAATGAAAATTTAATAAGGGTTTCACAGAAAAATTTAATGTGAAAAAACAAATTAATTAAAATTAATTAATCTGTAATTGGAAAGCCCGACCCCATGGGAAACCCTAGCGCTAAAAGAAACCCATAGTGAGACCCGATTGATCAGATAAGAGAGGGAATATTCCTAGCGCCAATCTAGGATAAGCAAATTAAAATAATTTGGAAACTCTCAAATGTTTACTTAGGATTCCAGGAGATAATTAATTGCAATTTAAGTAGATAATTGCTCTCAGAAACAGTTTAAAAAGAGAGCTCAGAAACAGACAAGCAGCCAGTTGGTGGAAGATAAAAAGGCGATTAGTGATCAGAAAAAGAAATATAGTAATTCGAAAAAAGTTTAATAAAGTTAAATGTGAAAAATATGATTGCCCCTCGGGTTATCTACCTTAAAGAATGATCTTTATATTGAGCGAAAGGTGCAAATTGTGACAAATTGTAATTTGTTTGAAATTGAATAAAGTTATTCTGTGTTGGGTTTCGATTTGTTTGTTTAAATAAGAACACGAGAAGTCAAAGAGAACCGACTTGAAAAATGAAACCCAAAAAACTTTAAAGTTTTCTCGCTACCACTTTGGCCAACAATTTGGTATACCCTTAATTTCTTAATTCCATTATTACGTTTTATAAATATAGTTTTTTTGTTTATATTAGACATTTTAATGAACTCTTTCTAAAAATGTTATATAAAGACTAAGTTTTTATAAATAATTTATTAATGTTATCAGATATAAATTATAAAATTGGTACTGGATTATCTGATACACAATTTTGCAGCCATCAAAGCTCGAAAAAAAATTTTGGGTAAGTTAAAATAAAAATCATTATTTAAATTATAATATCTTTTTTGTAAATATAAAAATATCCGCCAACATTATACAATGCATCATTTAGTAGTTTCGTGTAGTGATTTATTAAATTTCTTTGTTTCTGTAATAAGATTGAAAGTTTTATTTTTTAATTTTTAATAAATACAAATGTTTAAGTTACAAAGTTTTTTTTTATTTATTTTTATTTTTCTAATTAAATTGAATGGGCGCGATTTAGACCCTTGGTATTGGGCGCCAAAAATGCTCGGGCTGGTCCAACTTGTTATGCACTACTTTTCTCCTTTCACATAAAAGCAGTTTTTGAAAAAGACCTCGTTTAGTAACATTTTGAATAGGAAATAAATATAAATAAAAAATAAATCTTTATTTTGTGTTCATTTCCTCACACATCTAAGTATATTTATAATCATTTATTTTATTTATAGACATTAGAACCATCAGAATCTACACATAGTAGAAGATGAGAAACGAGTATATTATAAAAGAAAAACTTTACTTGTAAGAAAACATAAAATCTCAAAACAACAAATAACTTTATAAACAACCAAATAATATATGATTGATCACTGAGATTAAATACCCATATTTATTAATGTCATGATTTAATAAAAGTTGCAATAGTTTGATATGACTGGGAATGTTGATGGGGATATTAATAGTTATTAGTAGAGGTCGATTTATAGACACCGTTATCGACATCTTAACAATAGTATGGATTATGTAATTGTAGAGTTTACCAACTCAGATTCAATAAAATAATAATAATATGTCATAATAATATGTCATCAACGTCGTTTAAATTTTGCAAAGATCCACACTTAATTCAAGTAAATTAAAATATAATTATTATGTCATCAATTTTTTACACTTGTTATTTGACGTCATACTAAAACATATTTAACCCTTTATCCACGTCTGTAAAATTAATAGACAACGTTCGTGAGTGTCACTATTTTTAATTAATTAATAACGAAGTTTATAATATATTAACTTATACTGTTTTTTTCTACAAGTGAACCATGATACAAGGTTATTAATAAAGTTATTGCAATTTTATAAAATAAAATCAATTCCACTATGAATTTATCTTAGTAGTTATATTAAATATATTTGTGTTGCAAAACTTTTCGACATAGTTTATTATAATTTCAGATTCTTCACTAATAGACAATCTCTATTGAAAGCATTTATATTACTTAGAAAATAATCTGTTAAAGCTGTCTAAACAGTAATTAGGAACTTCCGGTTTGAACAATTAGTTAGAAAACTATAAATATTATAATAATTGTCAACGCAGCTCATTCAAGTATGTTCTCAATTAATTATACGCTTTTGAGACTTTTTAACATCAAGCAGCTTTCGATTTTCATTTTAATTGTTGCAACAATAAATATTATTTTCATTGGAGGCAAAAGAAGGACTTTTGGAATTTTTATTTCAGCATTTAGATCGACTTTCAATGGAACTTCGATGGTTGAATTGAATTGGGTTGGTGACAGCTATAGTGCAGTTGCATTTTTCTTGATGCCTTTTATTACTTCTCTTGTACATCGAAATCGGTCTTATCAAAAAGGAATGCTAGCAGCTTCTCTATTAGTGTTTTGTAGTTGTATGCTTACATCATTTGTCACAAATGCTGCGGAATTATTCATTACTCACACGGTGTTACACGGAATTGGTTCCGCTTTTATTTTATCAACGTCTGCTTTGATAATTGGTGAATATTTTGACAAAAATCACCGTTACCATGTTCTTGCGACAAGTTTAACTACAGGAGGTCCATATGGTTCACTAATATTCGGACCTTTATATGGGTTTATGGTCCAGCATTATGATTGGAGATTTACTTTTAGAGTTATTGCAATTTTGTTCTTTATCGAAATTTCTGCCGGTATTCTAGCATACGTTCCAAAGCCAGATTATCAAAATTCTGAAGAACTCGAAAACTATGAAGGCGCATTTCCAACTATGAAATATTTAATTCAAAACAAGCAAATATTTTTATGGGGAATTGATCGTATTTGTACAAGTTCAATTTTATATGGGCTATTAATGAATTTGACTGATCTGTTGAGATCGATGCTCAATGGTTCAGAGAACTTAGAAGGTGGAGCAAAAATAAATCTAATGATGGGAGTTGGCGAATCAATTATTTTTACAATATCAGCTATAATAGGCGATAAAATAAGAGGGAAACTTCCTTTCTTCCATTTAATAGGAGCTGCATTTACATTACTGATGCTGATTTTAATGAAAACCGTTTCGTATTATCCATATGCTATTATTGCTTTCTCTATATTTCTAGGAGCTGGTGCTGGAGTAGGAAATTGCATGCTTTATGCATCATCTGAAGAAATCACTTTTCTTCACGGTTCTATTTCATTACCTTTAAGTAATATGATGATGGCTTTTGGGATGGTAATAGCACCAATATTTTCAGGATTACTAATTGACATGTACGGATTTTTAGGTTTATTTTCTTCGCTTATAATATTAGCATGTATAAGAATGCTTTGTTTAATAGGGATAAATGTAATTTTATATTAATTTTAAAACGATTTTTTAAATAATGTGTAAGTTCTTAAAATATGGGCTGCGGAGTATTTTAAATTTGCCCATGAAGAAAATCTATTAAATATAAATTATTTTCGATTCAATAATTTTTTAAATAATTTAAAAATTTGATACAAAAAAATCGTATTAAATATCTTTCAATGTATTTAAGAATTTATTTTATGTTTATTCCACCATAAAAAAAGTCGAAATTTTATTTGGTGGACCACAGATTTCAGATTTTTAACATGTGCTCCGTAAAGTAAAGTTTAATAACCACTATTAATAAAAATCTTAATATTAAGAAATTTAATTATCTTTTGGATACGGGAGCCAAAATAAGTGTTATTAGTTAAGTACTAAACGCGCTCGAAAATGTAAAAGTTGAAAACATTAATTTATTGGTAAAATGTGCAAATGAGGAAAGGTCGTTAAAAATAAAAATTTTAAATTAAGAAATAAAGGTCGATTTCTTTATCGCAAATGAAATTTCGCCAAGTGTAATAGGGAGTATTAATATGTTATTAATATCTACCAAACCCAACAAATTATTTCACTGTTCTTCGGAAATAATTTGTTTCTACTACCTCTTCACCCTTTGCAAATTTTTCCATATTTTATATTTCTAAATTATTGTTTCAATCGATTTTTTGTGATTTCCGGTAATCTTCCAAATTCTTCGTAATTTTCAAAATTTTCAAATATATTATTAGTAGATTGATGTGGTACCGCAAGACCACATTCCCTCCCCCCCAAGTGGAAAAATTTAAAAAAAAATTGAAGGTCAAATTTTAAACAAAGACATACGACTCATCAAAGTCATTGAAACAAAGACCATGACGTATACCAGGGGTGCCCACTAATTTTTCTAGGAGAGCTACATTCACATCCAAAATGTGTATGCGATCTACTTTTTTAATACTTACATAATATTTACCTACCTTACATAATATTTACCTAAACTAAATTAAACTAAATAACCTTTTGGAAATGGTGAAATCAAAATTAAAAAATGTTATTTAGTATTACCATAGAAATGGAACACAGAACATGAAAATTGGCAAAAAATTTAAGCATAAAACAGAAATTTTATATAAAATCTAAATTTATATAAAAAATATTTTTTTTATGAAGATCTACTAAAAAATCCTTCGCGATCGACCTTATGGGCACCCCTGACGTATACGATGACTCATCAATAAATTATTATTATTTTATATATATATTTTATATATATATTAAATTTAATGTTACTCTGACTCCAAGCGTGTCTTTATACGATTCACAAATAACACTTGACAACAGAAATCTTTATTGATAATCACAAATAAACTTTCACTTGACACTGACAATAAATTGAACACTCTGCTTGGTAACTATACAATGCTTATTACAACACTCGGTGAGGAATAGCACTTATGTATAACACCGGATATAAAGATCACAAATTACTGGTTGGTTTCTAAACTGGGATTTTGAGCTGGTTGTTTCTTTGACTCTCTTCCAAACTTTATTCAAATAATCAATAACTTTTCTTTTCTTCAACTCTTCTCCAATAATTATTTTCTACAATTATTTCCTTTACAATTATTTTGACAATCGTTTGTCCAACAACGTTTCGTCCAACTTCTAATTTTCTCCAATAATTTTATTCTCAAATCTTCTCTCAAATCGTATCTCAAATCGTCTTCCAAATCGTTTTCAATTTCGCGTCACTTTGTCTCTAATTTTCTTCTCTCTTTGTTCTAATTTCATGTTCACCAGTTTTCCCTTATATAGTTCGCTTCTCTTGTGGCACTCCAGATAATCAAGTGTTTTTCCACTTTCCTTCTCCTGCTTTCCCCGACTGTCCCATTTTTATCTCTGACAGCTGTCAAGTTGTTTTTCCCTTTTCCTTTCTTGTTTGGCCGCCTTCTCCCATCAATTCTATTATCACTCGCAAGCTGTCGAGATAAGGATATTGTTGTTTTCCTTTTTCCCTGATTTCAAAATTCCTTTTCCTTTTTGTACTAATTAATTAGTACTGACCTTGGTTTTCCTTTTCCTGTTTGATTCCATTTATTTCCTATATCTTTCTCATTTTGAATTTCTTTTTATTTCCGTTTCCTTTTCTGAGTCTCTATAGATCGTCCCGTTTGTCATGGCGATCTTCCCCCAGGTAATTTTATTTATTTCTTTATAAATTATTATTTAGGTATCATGGTTTTTGAAATTCTCGAAAATGAGTCACTGCATGACTCATTCAAGGTCATATGAGTCATGCGATGAGTCATCAAAATTAAGTTAAAAAAAAATATATTATTAAGGGCTTGCAGAGTCACACATTTTGTCACCCCGAAAGTTATTGTTCCCATCATTCGATTATATTGAATGATAAATCCTTTTAAACCCTAGTGCAAGACCTTTTTAATGAGCTATAGATATCATTATTATCATTAATTTTAATGATATTAACCATTTTCCAAGACAATGTTTCAAGGTCATATTGTTGAGGTCTGTAAATTAAAATTAAAATTTAAATGAAATTTAGGCTAATAATTCAAATAGAAAGTAAGCGAAGAAAAAAGACGAATAAAAGCGGGATCATGCACAGAATCAATAGTAAAGGAAAAAAAAATTCAAATCTTCTTCAAGCATTTATTTTTATAACAACTTCAAAATTGTGCCGTTTACTAGCGTATTTAAACACCGAGGCGTGATAATTATTAATATTAATGTAATTACTGGTCATACATTTAATTGATTTAATTTAATATAATTTAATATAATATGATATAATTTAATATGGAATTTAAATATAAAAATTTAACAGAAATAATTAGTTCTACTAACTGATCTCACTTCTACCATTTAACCATAATAATTTTATATAGAGATTTACTAACTCCTTACAACGCACATAGTAGCTTGTAGATATCGCCGACCTGTAATCAAGACAAAATCCATGCCATTACTGATAACGGCGTAAATACGGGATAAACCTGAATTCGCGTGTAGTATAGACAGAGTAAGATCGCCAATTCTATAAGGAAATAAATGATGCAAAGTAAGGTAAAATGGTTAGCGTGTTACCTAACCTATTTTTCACACTGTTCACAATTTCTAATTACCACTCTGGTAAATAATGTATTTTCTGGGGCTATCATCAGGAATTCCCAAAATACATGAATATTTGGTTAATACAGGGTACATAGAAACATGGTTCCGACCTATAATTTGATATTTGTAATTAAACGTAATTTAATTGAATTAAAATTAATACTCCGTATTTTATATCATGTCACCTGATTTAAATCACGATGATTAGCGGGACTATGCGAGAGTAATTAAACCAAATCTCAGACAAATTACAATTAAAAGAGACTTCTATGTTCTCCCAATCGAAACTTTTCTTCCCGTCCGAATTTTTAAATTAAGTTGTCTCAGAGTTATTAAAGGGAATAGTGGTAGTAAATCGATTCCGAGGGAACCCTTAGATAAAGCGAATGCCCACTACCTGAACGAGTTGTCTTAATTAATTTAAATGTTTAGTGGAAACCGAATGTCAGAACCAAATCTTCCTCCAACTGGCCCGAGACCCTGTTTCTCGTGTGCCGATAAGAATGTGTTATTAAAGAAGTCCGCTGATTACATCGGGACTTTGAAAAGGAAAATTGACACCCTAGAAGGCACCTGGTTCACCCCAGTGTCAATGAAGGAGATTCAGATGAAGATCCTCAGGCTCGAGCACTATTCTGAGGCAGAATCGAAGACCCGCATCGCCGAATACCCCATCTTGGACAAAGGTAATATATTTCCTCTACATCACCAACCATACACCAACCATACATACAACCAAACATCATTAGTCACACGTCTGCGTCACGATAATGAGGATTCATATGCAACGACATCTGCTGTGAGCTCTACGGATACTTCAATTCCTAGGGGAGTCGTTCAGACCGAACCTCCTAAAACGAAAAGAAAGAAGCGATTGACCCGCGCAGAAAAGACCAAAAAACGAAGTGAAGAAATAGCTACACTAAAAGCAACCCTATTTGCAGCGTCTACGGCAAAAGCTAGTTCTACCTAAATGTCCAGTTGCTTCGCTCAAAATCATGCCAGCTACTGACTCTCTACCCACTCCTTACCCCATGCTGGAAAATGACATCACTGCGATGTTGATAGAAGGGGACATCTAAGTGCAAGGACTCCGTCCGAATGTTTTTTGACTTGAAATCAATCTGCATGATATGAATGTACTTGTAAATCCTTTGGTGTGCAAATTTCTTGTAATGTGTAATAATACCCTTTATTTTCCTTTTGATGTATTAGAAAATTTGTGTTGACTGCAATAAATGTTTACATATGAACTGTTATCTCATCTATATCCGAGTATCTAAATATTTATTCTAACGTCCTATGGTAAGAATTAGTAAAAGTTAAATGACCTCATATGGACCAGAGGCGATTATCGTTCGATGTAAGTCCTTCTACGGCATTCAAGAACCCGAACTGCGAACACTGTGGGGAGTAGTCCTAACGCAGGGCTCACCTGCCCACAGGTTCCGACCTCGGTGTACATCACCAACATGGCTCGCGTCATGAGTAAACAGGAGGGAATATTGTCGACAAATCACCTTGGGTGCCTGGGAAAAGTCAAATCAATGGTACTGTTAACCCCTAGCTACATCACTCGTGAACAGCATTCCCCCAGGTGCCCAACAACAATTGTGACCGTTTGATATTGATCGGTTTTATTTTGGTGTAGGTAATCTATTTTATTTTTATGTAATGTAGTAGTAAATAATAAAATTTTACTTCATGATTAAAATTAATATAATAAAAAGGGATATGACATTTCCCTAGAGACTCTTGTATTTTATGGTTTTTGAATAACTAGTGAGATTTACTATTTTAGAAATTTCTTTTATACGGTTCTCATCAATTAAAAATTACTTTATTTTTCTTCAGATTTTTGTTTGTCAACAGTTAGCACTTTCAATAATTTTTATAATTTTATTTATGATTTAATTACAATCTACAATATTTTAAAACTACCAAGTAAATTATATTTATGGTAAAATATAAGATTTTAATATTATTAGTAATAAAAGAAATTGTAGAAATAGTCTTAACATTTTCCCTAAATCTGAAGAATTAAAAAATGCCAGAATTTAATATTTCATTACTTTTAAAATATTTGTTTATATATTATAATTTAGATTGTTCAAGATATAAATTTTGATGACATTTCGAAATTTAAAATTACTATTACATAATATACGCGTCAGATACATCGCAATGAAATATTTACTTAATAATTATATTTTTTAATAAATATTATCTGGCTATTAATTCCTGTAATTTTAAATACTATCATTAAATTTTAATTTTATTTTTCTAAAATTAAATTTGTAGTGTTTATTAATATATTATCTATATAATTTTTAAACTTACTTAAAGTAAATTATTCTAAATATATATATATATATATATATATATATATATATATATATATATATATATATATATATATATATATATATATATATATATTCAATTTTTAAAAAGTGTCCATTCATATCACTAAATGTTTAATATTATTATTCATCAGCTTTAGCTGTGCTATTGTTATTTTTAGAAAATTAATATTTTGCGTAGTACATGAAGACAGAGATCTAATATTTTTGAAAATTTATTTCATTTTACCTTTTGAATGGAGGAGTGCAAAGCTGAAACAGAAATTGATGTTTTCGAAGAACCTAAATTATCTATGTCTTTAAACAATGACATCAAAATTGATTCATTTTCATTGCCGCTTGGTTCAAGAACTATTGGTAAATATTTTAAAATGACTTGATATGTAATAATTTTATTTTAACAAAGATCCTACAGTTAATTTAGTTAATTCCAATAATAAAATTGACAATTTAAAGTCATGGAGCCTAAACACGTATAAATGTACAAAACAAATTATTCAGGAGAAATTGGGCAAAGCATCCAAAACTATTGATTTGGATTTAGAAGTCAGAATTGATAAATTGAAGTAATTAAAATTGACTTATGTATTATTATATATTATTATAAAGGGATTTGCAAAAAAGGTATAACTCTATGTTAGAGGTAACTACGAAGCTTCTTAATAGTTTTAAACTGCTGGTTGAAAATCAGAAAGCATTAGCTGAACAATTTTCAGAATTAGGACAACAGCAGCCAGAATTAATTACTGAATTTGAAGCAAATGCCAACCTACAAAGACTTTTATATAAAGAAGGAGAAAATCTTATTCGTAATTATTTATTTTGTATATTACTGTTCATTTAAAAATTAATTAATAAAATATTTATGCACACAAAAATGTTGTAAATTCAAACTATAACACTGACGTAAGTGTTTTTTCTGAAACTTAAAAAACGCAGATTTAGTTTTTTATAAAACTTTTACAGTATCCCAGGCACTTTCAGTAAGCATCAGTTTAGCCAGTCACACAGTCAAACCAGAGCATAACCATTTTCTGGAAGTAGACATTGGTAAATTATTAGTTGTCTCGCGTCTGTGTGCGCTTTTTTCTTTGTTTTGGTTGTGTGGGCACACAGACGCGTAAAATTGTGAATGTTGTAAGTTAGATTTTTTATCGATTTTGTTTTTGAACGTGACTGAAGTTTTAGAGAGTTGGTAAAGATGGCTGCAGTTAATTATGATAATTAGGATAAATGTTCTTTGGAATCGGATAACGTTAATGGTGTTTTTGGCCAACAAATATCAAATTTATTTGGTGGATTGCTTTCCGTTGGTATTCGATGCAATAATTGTGATGTAGTAGCTACACAAAGAAAGGTTCCAGATAAAATGATTGAGAAGAGTTCAGCTACAAGGTGGTTTAATATTACTGAAACTACTGGAGGTGTTATGACTGGTATGATCCCTGATTATCGATCTCAAGTATGTCGTGCACAAATGGAAGCAGCTCGATTTAGATATAAACATGGATATGAAATGCCTTGCGACATAATATGTCGTTATATTGCGGATATGAAGCAGCTTTCTACCCAATCAACTGAGATGCGACCATTAGGTTGTTCAATGATGGCATTATCTTATGGTATTGACATGGACAAATTGTTATTATTCAAAACTGGCTCTGTGGATGAAAATAAAATTATTATGCTTTATCTTGAATTTAAACATAAACATGGTAGCAGAGCGTGGTTCCCTTCAGGGGGCTACGCACCAATGTTTCAGTGGAGACAGCCCCGGCTGATCAAGGGTGATGTAAATTTTATTTTCATTTATTCGAATTTTATTTTTGTAAAATTGATCATCAAGGGTAATGTAAATTTTATTTTCATTTATTTGAACTTTATTTTTGTAAAATTAATCATCCTCCCTTCCCTACCGAGCGTGGGAAAGTGCTGCTATGGGCCCCAGCACTCTTTTAAAGGGGGAAGCCAGGGGAACAGTGTAAAGAACAGAGCTAAGTCAAGGATGAGGGCGAGCGGGGTAATGGGTTTTGAGTTGCGATGGGGAAGTATAAATCAAATATTTGTCAAGACTCTTACTGGTAAGACAATTACTCTTGACGTTGAATGGAATGACACAATTGAAAAGGTAAAAGGAAAAATCCAGGACAAAGAAGGAATTCCGGTAAATTATCAAATGTTAGTATACGCAGGAAAGCAGTTAGAAAATAAAAGAAGATTGAACGATTATAGGATACAAGTAGGTTCGACACTTCATTTGTCACTCAGGCTGTGCGGTGGCAATGACGAAGAGATTTTAGAAGAAGAATTGTGGAAAGAGGATGAAAAAAGGAAAATTAACGAGATTGAGAAACAAGATTCTGAATGATATAAAGGGTAAGGATGTTAGCAAATGGTTGGAGGAATATGAAGATCAAAAGGAGAGTCTAGATGAAGAATTAAGAGATCTAAGAACGATCAGTAACAAATTGCAAAGATTGGACATCACTGCAATTTTAGATAAAGACCTGCAGGAGATCGAGGAAAAACATCAGATAATTGGGGCATTGATGGAAAGAAAAGCAAATCAATCTTTTATGGAAAAGAAGGAAAAGGTGAATGATGATACAATCAAGAAGAATAATTCCGTGCATAAAAGAAAACTGGAAAGTCTACAGAAAATTACAATACCTGTCTTTGAAGGCAAGATGAAAGAGTAAGAACCATGGAAAGCAGCTTTTACGGCGTGAGTTGACGAAGCGGAAGGTGATGAGGTTGAAAAGATGTTTCACCTGCACAAGTACCTTCACGGAGAGCCATTAAAGTTAATTGAAAATCTAGGATATTCGGCAGAGGCTTATCAAATGGCAAAAGAGAAGTTGGATAGGCGATATGGTGGAGATGAAAGGATATATTTATCAATGTTAGAGGAGATGGACCAGTTCAGGCCAATTCGAGAAGGAGATTTGAAAGATCTAGACTTATTTGTTGGATTATTAGAAACAGTCACCGTGCGATTTAAATCCACTGGGAAAGAATCCGAGTTAAAGACTGGATATCTTTTTCAAAAGTGTTTGGGCAAGTTAACAACGGATCTTGTGTATAAATGGAAGAAAGAGAAAATAGAAAAGGAATTGCGGGAGACGATAGAGGATTTGAGAAGATGGATACAACAAGAAGCGGAGATCGTAAGGTTCACTAACGAGGTCGTGTATGGGACTCAACCATGCACCAGGGCTTATGATGGGCCAAGAGTAGAAGGTGTGTCTAGAGAAAGAAAAAGCTTCAATCCAGGAAGTTGGACGCATTTTACGGGGCAACCAGATGGCAGAGTTTAAAGTGGAACGGTTATACAGGTGAATAACTCTAACGGCTATAGATCAGAGTGTGTACAATGTGGTGGTCAACATTACCTAGACCAATGTGACAAGTTTAAGCAACTCACAATTTCAGAAAGGTAGAGAGTCATCGAAGAAAAGAAACTGTGCAGGAATTGCTTCAAAAGAAATCACATGGCCAAGGAATGTCGTAAAGAATCTTTCTGCAAGGTTACCGGATGTAAGCAAAGACACAACGAATTATTAAATGAAAACGCATCAATAAGAACGGTTCAGAGTTATTTTGCGGTAACTGAAATGTTCAATGACGAGTTACGGGCATCTCGAGGAATTGAGGACACGCCACTCGACAGGAGTAAGGCATCTAATGAAGAGCAAGGAGCTCAGAGTTATTTAGATGGGCAAATATTCAATTCTGGAAGAACTAGCGACTTAGTTAACGTTATGACAATCACACAAAATGTTCAAGGAAAAATGAATACAGGGAAAAAGCAAGATGAGGCTTGCCGGGCTGGTGAGATCATAAAACATCCGACGATAAAATTGTGGAACCGAAGACAACGGAAGTGATGAGTAATTGGGAAAAAGACAAACCAGAATCAGAGGAGTTAACGCCCGAGGCGGCGGTTAATGATATGCAGGTCGACGAAGGGGAAGTTAATCGATTAAAAGAAGAACGTGATAATGTAAAAGGGGCAGAAGACTCCAAAGGGGAGAGGCAAAACAAGGAGACCAGTATGGTATATGGGAAATCATGGGAAACTGTACGTGATAATGATCAAGGGGCCAAAGAAGTTTTGGAAAAATTGAACGAATCATCGAACAGTTTCAAACAACAAGGATCACTGGAACTCGCTTGCACGCCTCTAAAGATGCACATGAAAGACAAGGTGTCGATTGTGGAATCGAAACACGAAGCAATCAAAGAACGACTTTGTAGGATGCATATAAAAACATTAAGTGAAAACTGGTCACTAAATGAAAGGCAACAGGGAAAAGTGTGGAATATGGAATTGGCGAAAATTGGAGAAAGAATAATGGAGAGATTACACCTAAACAAACTGAACATGGACAGCTGCTTGGCCGAGTATGGCATTGGTGGGTGGAGAATCCACAATGATCTTTCAAAAAAGGTGCGTGGCGCGGCGGCTTATATAATACAAAGATGGGTTTGTGAGGGTTATTGGAGATTGAGCCATAATGCAGGAAATGAAGGGGAAAGGGATAAAATGGCGAGGGAAATGCAGAAAATGAAGGGGAGAAGGGATAAAATGGCGAGGGAAATGCAGAAAATGGAGGGGAGAAGGGATAAAATGGCGAGGGAAGTGCAAGAAATGAAGGGGAAAAGGGATAAACTGACACTGGAATGTATCTTCAAATTATGTTGGAGTATAAAAGAAGAAGGAGAAGCTGATGGGGATTTGAGATTGATACTAAGGTGTTCAAGGGGGGGAGGATGGTAAATTATTAGTTGTCTCGCGTCTGTGTGCGCTTTTTTCTTTGTTTTGGTTGTGTGCGCACACAGACGCGTAAAATTGAGAATGTTGAAATTTTTAATCCGATGCTCGCGTCTGTGTGCGCCTTTTACTTTCCTTGTGTTTTTGGTTGTGTGCGCACACAGACGCGTAAAATTGTGAATGTTGTAAGTTAGATTTTTTATCGATTTTGTTTTTGAACGTGACTGAAGTTTTAGAGAGTTGGTAAAGATGACTGCAGTTAATTATGATAATTAGGATAAATGTTCTTTGGAATCGGATAACGTTAATGGTGTTTTTGGCCAACAAATATCAAATTTATTTGGTGGATTGCTTTCCGTTGGTATTCGATGCAATAATTGTGATGTAGTAGCTACACAAAGAAAGGTTCCAGATAAAATGATTGAGAAGAGTTCAGCTACAAGGTGGTTTAATATTACTGAAACTACTGGAGTCCCTGAATACATTGTACAATGCTGTCTACAATGCTTCATGTTTCTCTCGTCTTAGATAGGTGAGTTTTGTAAAATCGTTCGTGTTAGATGCTAAAAAATTCTAAATAGAAAATGTTAGAAATATAAGTAGTGCCACTTTATATATATATATATATATATTAAGGACGTTTAAAAAAAAACTCATTGCAAAGATTAGCCGCAGATACTCTTTATATAAAAAAATTAAACCGTCCAATATTCGATATTCAACTAAATTAATACTTAAATTAATATTTAATTTGATTTAAAATTAAAATTTAATTAAATTACTGAATTTAAATTTTAAAAAAATAAGATAACGCCAATCAAACATTTTTTTTCACGATTAATTTCAACAGTTTTCCTGTCATCATCAGGTGGGATATAATACTCATTAAATAAAGGATTTTAAACAAATTTAATTATATATAAAATACTACTGAGTACGGCAATACTAACACAAATTTACGCTCATCATCCTTGCTCACACTATTTAATTTATTTAACTCATCAGACTCACCCACCTCAACAAAATCACACACAGATTTTAACTCATCAGACTCACAAATCTCAACAAGATCACACCCAAATTTTCTCAAACATGGATCCTTAGGATTTTTAATAAATTTGTCAACAGTCTCTTTCACCATAATTACTAAAAAGGTTTTAAGGATTATAAAGTGTAGATAAGAAAGCAGTTAGGGAATTTAAACTATAGGATAGTGTCAACTTCATGGAAAGTACGCAATATGTTTATTAATAAGTCAAAGACTCCGGTTGAATTGTGTTCCGATCTCGTTTATCAGTTTACATGTAATGGGTGTAATGCCACATACATTGGAGAGACTTCCCGTCATCTCTGTATTCGAGCTCGAGGACATTGTAGACCGAAGTCTTTGACCCATATTGGTGAACACAATAAGGGCTGTAAGATTAAAATAGGTATGTCTGATTTTAAAATTTTATTAAAAAACTTCGATAATTATTGGGAACGTGTGATTTGTGAGGCGTTGTTGATAAAATCATTTAATCCGAAAATTAATGTGCAGAATGCTGTAAATACTTGTGTGTTGAGTGTTTTTAAATAAGCTTTTGTGTATTGTATGTATTGATTGTTGTGTTAAATTAAATAATTGATAAAAAATTTTTAAATTTTTAAATTATTAAATTAAATTTTAAATGTTAAAGTTTCTAAAAAATAATATTTTTATAAAATAAAAAAATTTTTATATATAATTAAATTTGTTTAAAATCCTTTATTTAATGAGTATTATATCCCACCTGATGATGACAGGAAAACTGTCGAAATTAATCGTGAAAAAAATGTTTGATTGGCGTTATCTTATAATTAAATCATTGCCATGTATGTTTAACTATTTATTTAAAAAAATAGGAAATATTTTTTGGGTAATTAAAATAAAATATAAATAGAATATAATTAAACCAATAAATTTATTATAAAATACGAAATAAATTTATTATCCCACAACAATAATTATTTAATGTAATAATGATGAAATTCACTTGAAAAAGGCAGTGCCGAAAATTCGTGAGTATCAACAAACATCGATATATTACTGATTTATAATCTTCAAACTCTCTTGTTAATTCAATGAAAAAAATAATCAGTGATGAAAGTGTAAGAAATAAAAGTTCTTATTATATATATATATAATTATATATATATAATTATATATATATATATATATATATATATATATATTATAATAAATGTATTTTATAATAAAAGCAGTAATTGTAGTAGAATAAAATACTAGTAAATGAAAACAAAGATTGACAAATTGTTTTTGTATTATCCATCACTTGTGGTATTCTCTTCGGTTCATACTTTCTTGCTGAAATAATTCAAAACATTTCACTTTCAGATCTGTTTTCTTTTTCATATATTCGTTGGGGTTGGTAAATTTAACATGCAATTAAAAATGGAATAACGGAAAATTCAAAATATATACAAATTTTCGAATTAATATTTAAAAAACTTGTCGAATGCAAATGATATGACGGGAAAGATCATTTCGAGAAAGGATTCATCAGAATATGTTCAAAAACGGTTTAAAGGCAAGAAAACGTATTAAAACAGAAAATCTTTAATTAATTAATAAATTATGGAAATCCGAGTTAAGTAACCTGAAAGAAAAGTAAACAGTGATTCTGGAAAACCATTATCATGACATGAGAGATGAGTCGCATGGTTTGGACAGGTAATTATTTCTTTTGAATGAGAAAAGATGAAAAAGGCCACGAGGCAAAGCATGCCACAAGGAGAAGATATTGGTGAAATACCATTAACCAAGGCAATTATTTCAACTATATAAAGAAGCTCAAATTCAGAAACAATGTATGTCAGGTAGGTAAGAAGAACTCGAAAGTAGGGCAAAAAGGAAAAAATTAAAAATAGAAAATAGGACTAGCGGAAAGGGTATCAAATTGATTCAAAGGAGTAAATAAAAGAGTTGATTATTTTTGCAGAACGTGCAGAACCAGATCGGTTACAGAGAGACATCAAATAGTCAGAATAGACATTTTATTGCAATATTCGGAGTTTTGTAAATTGTAGTTTGTACGAATTTGATTACAAATATACGTTTAGTGTTGTTCCTCTAATTGTTTTACAGAACTCGTGGGGTCAGAAACACCGAACAAATTTAAGCATTTTCATGTGAATATTCAACAAAATGAAAGAATTTTCAACTATAAAAATAGTTTTCAATTTATAAAAAAATGAAAGGGTCTATTTTGAAAATTCATTCATTTTATTGAATATATACTTCGCAACAAAGGACTTAATTTATCCTTTACTTGTTTAACATTCAACTAATGCTTCTACCAATAAATCATCACTTTATATTTTATTTATTACTATAATGTCTTCAATCTTTTTTTATTTTCATAAATTTTGGCCAGAAGATCAATTTCTTGCGGCGTCATCAATATATCTTCTCGAGAAATATGCAAAATATATAATTAAGTGAATAAAATTATATGAATAAAATTTTTTTATTTTGGAATTTTTTAAAGCTTTAACAATTTGCCGTTCTGTTTTCTTATTCATGTGTCAGTTATTTTTCTTTTTCCTTATTCATCATTGTCCCATACTTCAGTCATTGTTCCATTCTTATTAATTCGGACTTACCGATAGTATAATTATATAATAAATAAATTATATAAGTATTGTAGTAGCAATTAGAACTCTGTATGTCAAAGTATTTTTTATTTAAAAAGGAAACCATATAGTTGGATATCTGAATTAATTTGTTTAAATAAGTGAGTTGTCGCGATTTTGTAAAAAATTGAAAATTTGTGAGTAATAATAAATTTATGTCGAATATGCAGAATTTTAAAACCGAGTTGGATTTAACTGGCGTCAATGTAATTTCGAAATCTACAAAATGGCTAATGGAATGCCTACCGAAATCGTGACAAGAACACAGAAGATATGAGTGGTCACTGGGAAATAAATATCTGATATGTGGCAAGGAAGTACATGGATTCTGAAATTGTTTTTCGTTACGGAAAGCGGTTCCACACCGATATCAAAGAATAGCGTACATAGAAGAAGATTCAAAATCTGAAAGAAGAGATTACACCGAGAACACCAGGATTTTAGAATGGCTCACAGCGATATGGAAGATCGATACAATGTCCCTGAGAAATATACTATATCGAGAGAAGACGAAAAAACATGAGCGACTCCATGGGTTTCATTTCGTCGGTGGAGTCAAGACAGTAAATTTTGAAAGAAGAAATGAACGACTAAGAGACGAGGCAGAAGATGGAAGAAATTGGAGTAAAATAATGTTGAATAATACAGAAGGTGAAGAAGCAATGGGATCTAAATAATCACAGTAGTAGTGGTAAAGGAGATCAAGCCCGAAATATAGAAACGTCATTGATAAAGAAAATCTATACTGATGAAGACAGAATAAATAAAGGTTTTTTGTGCTGCACTCGTAGAAATGTTACTGTATCCATTGCAGATTTGCTACAAATTTTTTTGAAAATAAATCTTAGAACTTCAGATTTTTTGTTACGAATTGGGTGTAACTCGTTGAAAGCTTTCATTTTCTGAAATAAAATGACTGTTTAGACCACCTCAAATCAAATATTCATCTTTATAAATAATGAAGAATAATTTTTTTTAATCGGAAGTGAAATTATATCTCTTTGCTTACAATTACTCATGATTTAATAAAATTAATCTATTAAATTCTATTTTAATAAATAATTTTATTTTATGGTTGCTTTTGCAATATTTTTTTTTAATTGGTGGCACATTAAATTTTAATATTTTGAAGTTGATATGAGCTAACACGAATGATTTTTTCGCGATCGACGTGTTGGGTGTTCCTATCTTCTATATTTAAAAAGAATTTTATATTTAATTGATAAGTTTATTCATTAATCTATATTTTTTTAGACGTTTTGACCTTTTTCTGTGAGTCCGTTAATACATTGATATCAAAAACAATGAATGATACAATGTTAACTATAAAAAAATTTGAGATTTCACGCATAGAATATGATGCCTACAGACACGAATTAAGTGAATCGAACAAATTGCCAAAATTAACTGATTCTAATAATATTACTAAATCATTGGAATTAAAGGATAAAGTTGAAGAAAAACAAAAAATGTATGACCAATTTCGTTCGGATGTTGACATTAAAATAAAATTTCTTGAAGAAAACAAAGTGATTATTTATTTTATTTTTGTGATTTTTAATTCGTTTTAGAATAGAGTAATGCATAAGCAACTGGTAATGTTTAACAATGCAATTACATCATATTTTAGCGGTAATAAAACAGAAGTTGATGCATCTATTAAGCAGTTCAAACTTAATTTTAAAAACTCGAATAATATTTCAACTTCCTGGCTTGAAGAAATTAGTAATAAAAAGCCAACACCATAATTTCTATTTTTATGGATTTATACTCATTTATTATGAATTTTTAACTTGATGTACTGGGTATGAGGCTTTAAATTTTCGCGATAATATAAATTGCCTTCAAATATTAAGTTGTTTATTAAAAATATAAGTTATTATTGAATTCTGTATAAAAATAACAATGCTCTTAAAAAGTGAATGTTTAGAATATTTTACATATTATGAAATATTATGTCATGTTGTAGCTAAATCTCAGACAGCTGAAATTATTCAACTAGTGCAAGAATTCAATAAAAATCATTTTTTAAGTAATGGAAAATTCGGTCAACCAATTTTAAAATTTGATAAAAATCAATTGCGAAAAAAGTAATATTTTTATCAATTAAAATTTACAAAAGCAACTTCAAAAGTTATTTTTAAATAAGTTCAAGTGCCCTACTCCTTATACCGAACGCTGATGCCATTGAATTTATGGCCATAATATTTTTTTCATATTTTTAAGTCATAGAATGTCATGTCCCAAACCTGATAAAAAAATTAAAGTTATGTATATATTTGAAAAGAATTGTTCTTAATGGTAGAGAAATGTATCCTCTGGCTCACAAAGGAATTACTCATTCCTGTAGTGATGATTCATCATAGTCATTGTTTTTATAGAGTCAAGCCTCAAATGATGTGCCATACTTTTTGGTATGACTCATGGTCTTTGTTCTAAAATATTTCTAACTTTTTACAATGAAATTGACTTCAGGCTATTCTTTTCACTGGTATTAGGGGCCATGTCTTTATGGGAAGGTTTACAATTTCATATTACTAATAATATTAAAATCATAAATTGTACTACATAGAAAATATTTTGATTTAAAACCTGTACAGCACATGAATACTGGAAGAGCGAAGCGCCGTTAAACAATGCGTACTTGTGATAACACAATTGTAACACTTGTTGGCGCTCCACCAAGTTGACACATAACTTTATCACTACCAGGGGATGGTGGTCCTTCACAATCACTTTACTCACAAATCTGTCAACCTAACCGTACGCCAATATGACCGTCCTTAAGTCATGATACCCGCGATTCACACGTTGGTACTGTATCATGGCGGCGAAACAGAGAAAAACAGGTGAGCCCATACCTTAGGACTACTCCTTTGCCCTGTCCCGACTCAATTTCTTTGACCGCCGTTAGAAGGACTTACGTCTAAAATTACGTTCTACATTTCGATTTAAATTACTCTTTGATCATCTACTCGTGTTGGGCTAGAACCGATTTCTAGACCCAAAACTAACTTGTGACTGGAATGCGTAGGTACATAGCACGCAAAAAGCAAAAAGTACAGTTAAATATAAGAATACACCAAGTAAACAATGTTAATTAAAAGAGAAAACAACAAAAATATAAACCCAGAAATAAAATAAAATAATACAAATGCAAGAAGTTGTGCAAAATTTAACTCAAAAATAGCAAAGAAACATAGAGTTACAAAGAACAGACAAAACAGTAAGAACAGTAAAAACAGTAAAAATTCTAGAAAAACCCAGAACACTCCATAAAAATGGCGATAACCATCATGAAAGCCACATAAAACATTAAAAGCTATCAAAATAAATAAATTAAAAAATAAAAATAAAAATTCTTAAAAAGAAATTCAGAAAACATCAATTAAAATAAAAATAAAAATTAAAAGTAATATGGAATGTTCTGGAACCGTTCCAAATCCATCATGGAGGTAAAATTAACAAAAAATATTTAGAAAATAAAAATTTAAAAATAAAAATAAAAATTATGGCGCAAAAATCGCCATTAAAAATATCAAAAATAGAAAATAGAAAATTCTAGAATAAAAAGAATTCGAGTTTGTTTTAATGCATCAATACATACACGTGTATTTGCACACACAAAAATAGGTATATATACCGACGCATTTTAGTCACAATTTAAACTTTTTTTATGCCAAAAATGTTGTCGGAGAATTCAGAACCTAATAATAGTAAGGACTATTGATTAATTTTATTCTATGAATAATTGTTATTTTATTGTTTGTTTTGTTTCATTATATTGATTTATGAAATAATTTTCAATGACAAATTTAAATAGAATTTTTATGAAATAGTAATAAGAGCTATATTTTTTAAAACAAAATAATTAAAGGCTATATTTGGTAAATTAAATGCTAAAATTTTAAATTAAGTAAATTAAGGGATGCAATTTAAAATTAAGTAATAAATTTTGAAAGATTATGAGAATTGGTAGTAATAATTAAAGAAAATTATGGATAAGTTAATTAGGTTTAAAAATAATTATCATTCCATTTAACACTACAGTGTAAATTCTTACCATTTTAGAATAATATTTTTTAACAAAGTTCTTATCTTATTTAATTTTAATTGAATTTAATGACTAATTCCAGCGAGTTATCTTCAATTTTAATGAATTAATTTGAAAGATTATTTAGGTAAATTTTGGTAATTCATTAGTAATTTCTTTAGTAATTTTTTAGAGTTGATGGTTTAGGAAATATTTAACATTTTTGTGAATTACACATTGACTGAAAGAATATTTTAAAATGTAAGGTTTTAATGGTGATAAATTTAATTAGGTTCTTGATAATTAGCTGAATTTTATTGACTTGTTTTTTAATTTTAAATAAAAAATAATTTTAATGACAGTTAGGTTAATAATCAAGTGATAGGATTAATTTTTGATAATGACTTTGTAATGATATTCAATTTGACTAAATATTTTTTTTTCAATAATTTTCTAAGAATATTTCCATTTACACATTGATGAACTTTAAAAAATCATAAGAATAAAAAACCAGTTAACTATCAAGGACAGATGTTTTAAATTTACTTGAAAATTATTGTAGAATATACTGAAATTTGTGATTTAGTTTGCTATTATTGCTTGAAAATGATTGGCTGAATCGATGAAGAATTACGATCAATCAATATATATCATCTCTAGTTAGGTATTTGGTGGTGTGAAATATTTGTAGAAAACCTTGATTTTAGTGAATTTTGATTTTCAGTAACGGGTAATCTTATTCTTATTGGTAAGTAACATTGTTTTAAGGAAATTACAGTACCTTAGGGAAAATAGTCAGTATTAGTAATGTTGATATTGAATTCTCGTGCTCTGCTTCAATTATCAAAATAAGATTCAAAAACATTTTATTAAAAAGGTTTGATGCAATATCATAAATTAAAATTTTTTATTTGATTGAGTTCGTCTTTGTTGCTATCCGTACATTCCCCCTTGGATTAAACCAATTTTTTCAAATTAAAAAAAAACTCTGAATTTTTATAAGTTTTCGTATTTCGTTTTGTGTGTATTACATACATATTTTTAAGATAAATTTATATTTTTCAAATAGTTAGGATAACTTTTTAGTATTATTGATTCGTATAAAGTATAATTAAAATTTAATTTTCTGTAAAATGGATTGATTAAAATTTGTGTATGTCGTTTTGCATGTTCTACACATATGTTTTTATACTAAATTTGAATTTTTCATCAATTTAGCTTAGTTTTAAAGAATTTTATAGTATAATGATGAACAGATAGAATTTAATTCTCTATAAATTATTCTAAATATAATTTTATTTTCACATTTGTTTTATTTTAATTATTGAATGTTTCTATATTTTGCTGTTTTATAGAATAATACATTAATGAATAATTATAATTTTCTAGAAGATTTGTCCATTAAATATCTAATTTATTCTGTATGCCATATATTTTGATTTAATTATTGCATCTTTAATTTAATAATTTTAGTTTTATTATGTCTTAGTTAAATAAGTCAACTTAAGCGTCATAATGTGTTTTTAAAATATATTTAAATTTTAAAATACCGCAACGTAATATATTTTTTTCTTACTGTTCATTGATTTTGATTGGTTAGAATTTGTTCGTGTTTATTTATCAGTCTATAAACAATAATATATCATTAATTACATTTAACAAATAGTTGACCTTTAAAAATGAATTCCTTAATAGAAAACGCTATGAATGTCCGAGAAAAAATTCAGAAATTTGGTAAATTTTAATTTATTGATTAATAAATTTATTAATAAATTTAGATAATATTAATGAAGACAATTTGAAATCCAAGATTAAAGGAAATTTGAAAAGAAAAAGTAAACATAATTTTTAATTTATTGATTTAATTAATTAATAATTTAGGTAATACGAATAAAGAGAAAAAATGTCAATATGTCAATAAATCGAAATGAAAATTTACAATGTAAGTATTGATTACATTTTATGATTTAAAGCTTTTAAGAAACATCAGGCATTATCTGAGATAGTTTACCTTCCGATAAAAACTTGATATTTAATGATTGGTCTAAAATTGTGACTCCTCCTTTTGTATATGCTGATTATGAGGCTGTTTTACCTAAGGACGATAAATATTTTCAGCTCCACTTGCCGATTTCAGCCGGACTATTACTAATTAATAATTTCACTGGTGAAAAGATATATGAGTTTTTATGGTTTAGACTGTATTGAACAATTTTTGACTGAAATAAATGACATTGGTGAAAAAATAGTTTTACCTTCTTAAATAATTCCAAAAAGAAAATGGAATTTCTTTCTTCTTCGTTCTTCAACCATTTGTTACATTGTTACTATTAGAAACTATTTGTAAAAGATGGACAATTTCAGTCTTTTATAATATCTCATTCGGCGAAACCCATGAGTGATACTTTTTTAGATGACAGTATTGCTCTTTTGAATGAAAAAATAACTCAAGTCGGTGAAAATGGTAGCAACCTGTCGACAAAGTTCTCCACTTTTTTAAAATATGTTTCAATCTCTTCGCCTCTTCTTTTATAATTCATTAAACTTTCTATATCCTTTATTACGTCTCTTTCGTAATCAAATGCCATTCGTAACCTGGCTTGAAATCCTTCTGCTTTTATAACTGTCTTCGCATATTTCTCCAATAGATCCTCGTCGATCATGTTTTTCCTGTTCTTTTTTATTGATGCCTTTAGCATCGAAATAAATCTCGCATCTTCTAATTTTTCCAAGTCAACACCTTTGGCAATCGGTAATCGCGTCGGTGTTTACCGCTGCCACCATATTAGGATTCTCATACGTTAGAACATTAATATCTGCAAATCACTAAATAATTCCATAAATTTTATTCAATAAATTTTACTTTCAAAAACTTGTTTTTCTTATTTTTGTTATTTGAAAAAATTTCAATTTTCTTTTTAAAATATTTTTCAATAAAAATATTTCTTTAAATTTAACAAAATTTCTAATTAAATCTTACAGAATCTATCAACTTCCTCATAGGTGTCAAGAATGGTAAAATTTATTTATTTATTTGTCATTATTATTGATATAATTTGCAGGACTTAATCGAAATTTCAACAAAAGCTCTAGCAATAACATTGGAAACATGACAAATGGTATTTCATTATTATTATTATTAAATTTATATTAATTTATTCTTTTTTAGATTTTATTATAAACAACATGAATGGAAGCAGGATAAATAGAAGAAACATGAGCGAATCAATTTCAAATAATAATAATGATGGTAACAATTTGATTGCACACAGTAATGCATATGGAAAAAATGGTTGCAAAATGCCAAAAAAAGTTAATTGTAAGATTTTATTTTTATTTATAGTTTTTTTAATGATTTTATTGTTTTTATTAAAGGATTTATTAATTTTTTTAATTTTAATAATTATTATTTTAGTTTTAAATTTAATAATTAAAATATATTACTTTGAATAATAATAATAATAATAATAATAATAATAATAATAATAATAATAATATAATAATAATAATAATAATAATAATAATAATAATAATAATAATAATAATGACATTAATGGTTTGAACTATTACGTAGTAGTTTAAATATATTTTTATCATGAATCTATTTTGATTTTGTATTAAGTATGTTTAAACTATTATGTAATAGGTTAAATATATTTACAATCAAATCAATTTACCTTTTTGATAAAAATACATTTATATTGTTATTTATTGAAATACTAATTATGGTAATAATAATAATAATAATAATAATAATAATAATAATAATAATAATAATAATAATAATAATAATAATAATAATAATAATAATAATAATAATAATAATAATAATAATAATAATAATAATAATAATTAGAATAATAATAATATCTTAAACCTTTAATTTCATTCAGGCACAAAGATATCAAAATTACTGAAATAGTCTTTTACATTATTGCGATTTCATAATGGAAAAATATTACAAGCATAGCCAAAATCATACCATCTTTTTTATTTGGCCTGTTTGTATGACCCTGGAGACTGTAGCATACATCGAGTTTTATCATCAACATAGGGATCATTTAACTCAGTATAATTTACCGAAAAAGACCTTATTAAATTATTAAAAAATAACTGGTTATACATAAAATTGAATATATAAGTTTTATAATAATAAAATATTCGCAAATATCCAGATTAACTGACCGTGAATATATTACTACACCAGAAACATTATTAAATAAAACATGTACTGTTAATGTTAAAAATACAAATGATGAATGCTTCCTATATAGGGTTTCCATTTTACTCGAGTTTTAATTACTCGAGTAGTCGAGTACCTTTTTTTAATTAACCGGTTACTCGAGTACTCGAAATAATTTCTAGGAAAAATAATTTCTTAACAAAAGGTTATCAAAAATACTTATTTATTTAAAAACAAAAACAGTTCATTATAACAAGTATAACATAATATAAAATTAAATTAATCCATTAAACATTAGAAAAACATTTTAGACAAAACTAAAATACTTTTTAGTCAAAATATTAATTATTTAAATATCTATACATTTTGATTGAAATAATATTTCAAAAATACGAGAGCATTTAACGTATTTACGCCTAGTCATTTTGTTTCCTGATGCCGAGAATACTCTTTCGCAAGAGGTTTATGTTGGAGCTACAGTCAACAATGTATTATATAAGCAATCCATATCGTCACTTCTTTTCACTCTATTTCCTTGAAAATTTTTAAATTTCCTTTCAATGTTAAATTCATTTTCTTTGTAAATTTTCGTATTCCGTTAATTCATCTTCTTCTAAATGTATTATTTCAGTTTCTAAATCTTCTGCAACTTCACGATTTTCAAATTCATTGTGGGGAAACAATCTTAGAAATAGTAGCTTGGATAATTTTTAAGGCTAGATTTAGATGAATAATTTAAAAACTCATTCTCGTTTGGTTTAATGTAAGTTCCCTGATGTAAAAATATAAGTAGGGACACCATATCTCTATTTCTACTTTCCCAATTTCATTTTTTAATATTTCTAATAAATTTAGTGATAGTTCAGTATCTATATTCTTAAGTTTCTTCATAACATATAAGATTGTCCCTTCTGCTGTTATTAAGTTAGCATCTTTTTTGCTAAGTTCTTGAACTGCTAACATTGTAGGTTCAAGCGTAATTGATATGCTTTTTAGAACAAGAATATATTTTTCATCAAACTTTTGCAAACCAAGTTCTTCTAAGGCATTATTTACACATTTAATTAACTTTAAAAATCTATTTACAGCTGATGCCAATGTATTCCAACGAGTTTTACATCTAAAATTAATCTTAAGTTCTTGCCTTTTTTTGGCGTACATGCTTTAATAGAATTTCAGTACGAATCGATGAATTTTTAAAAAATTTAATTACTTTTCGCATTGCATATAACGCTGATTTAATATCAGAAACCAATAAAAAACACTCCGAATTTTGTTCCATTTCCATTACTAAATTTCCGTCACCTTCTTCATCAACTTGATTTTCCTCATCTTCATCATCTTCATCATATAAAAGTTCTTCAGTCTTATCTTCATCTTCAACTGCATCATCTAAATTAACTTTTTTATATAAAATTTTAAGGACGGCTAGATGAATTGCGTGGTTGTAGCATAATTGTTTTTCTGCTGTAATAATTGAACAATACTTCACCATTACACTCACTCCATCATTTGTTGAGGCAACAATATCCGTTTCTAAATTCATTCCAAATTCTTTCAAAAGGTTCTCCACTAACTCTTTGGTTTTTTCAGCAGTACATTTTTCTTTAATTTCAACTAGTCCAAGGACATATCCTTTGAATTTGAAGAGCGCAAAGTCTCATTCAAAGATATTCACATTAAAACATCTGTCCACTCGTCAACTGCTATACTAAATTTCTTTTTTGAATCTTATTAATTTAGTTTTGGTCTTTTGTTTTTTTCTTCAAAAATGTTTAATACATGTTTTTGAATACTAGTACAGATTTTCGGCATGGTATAATTACGGCTGATAACATAGCTTTTAATTGCATCTGAATGAATAATAGCATTAAATGAAAATCCATCCTTTGCTGCACATTTCGCTAAAACTTCTGATAAACTTATTTGAGATTTTAAAAAGCTCTTAATTGAAGCATTAGATAACTTTTTTGTTTTAGATGTTGACTGTTCAGAATCAGTATCATTGCATTTACTATTTCTAGAAATAAGCAAATCGTGCAATTTCAAATGGTTTATTAATCCAGTGGTGCTGCTTCCCTTACAGCTTAGAATTGTTCCGCAGTGATTGCATTTAGCTTTATTTGCATTTACTTTTTGAAAATAATTCCAAGCTTCTGATTTTCTTTTACTCATTATGCCTATGGGTAATTAATATGTTAAAAAATGATTAAATAAAGCAATTAGAACTTAACCTTATAAAAAAACTAATAAAGTTGAAAATTTATCAAACAATAATTCTATTATTATTTAAATTATGAAAGTTTTAAATTTTAAAATATGACCTTGAAAAAATAATATGACCTTGAAAAATAATATTTTGAAAAATAATAATGTTGGGCTAGAACTGATTTCTAAACCCAAAGTTAGGAATGGGACGAAATNAAATAAAGAAATATTTAGTGAGGCTAGAACAAGACGTCGACGAAACTAAGAAGATGTTGAAACATCTCGTTAAAGCAGTATATCCAATGTTCGACATAGAAATAGAGGTAGATGATGAACTGAAAGAAATAGTTAAAGAGATGAAGAATAGGCTTCCTGAAGTGATGCAGAAATTTGGCGAAGAGAATACATTTTGCGAGAGATCAGTAATTGAAAATTTGGCAAAAAATGAAATTAATAAGGAAGTTATAATAATAGCTTTAACTTATGTTGTTTTAGAAATTGGAACGCATACGTTCGCAAGGTCAGACAAGTTAGAAAATTTGATAGACATCGCTGCCCGGCTAGTAAACGAATATTTAATGAGCTGGGTAAACGAAAAAGGTGGTTGGAAACACTGTGTTCATCTCTAACAGAAAAGAAAAATGAGAAGCAAGAAATGAGTCTACCCCAAAGACGAGTAAATGAAAGAGTTAAGCCAGAACTAAGAAAAACTATGATATTTCCATGGGCGATGTTTATGGTGATTACGTTTTGTGCAATAATTACACAGACATCATCTTAGTTGCGTACGATTGTTCCCAAACTGAAATGGGAAAAGTTTATTCGATAGTAGATATGTCGGAATGCCCAGGTGCGTATCCGAGCAGTTTAAAAATAGAAAATGACGTAAAATATTAGGTGTATCAAGAGTCTGATTTGCGAAGAACTCAAGTGAGAGAGTGTATTGTCAAACATACAACATTTGTATTCTATTGTGGTAAATGGAGCCATACGTCACTCATAAAAATGCATGCGATACCTAGGCCAGTCGAGGTGCTTCCAGAAAACTGTCTAGCAGCATTTCAAACAGGAGAATTAAAAATAAGTCCAGAAATTCGTTTAAAGGCAAAATTGAACCATAGAATACGAGAAACAATAATTGTAAAGGGAGTTATGAAAGCAAATGGCGACTGTGAAGGTGAACCATATAAAATGAACGGTAAAATTATTCAGCAAACAGTAGTGCTAGAAGAATATCTCACGGAGTTGAGAGAGTTCGAAGGAGCTTTCGATGATGATACGGGAAAATTACAAACTCATCCATTCTGTAATATGAAACAAACTCATTGTCAAACAGGGGAATCGATTCTTGTTTATAATGTAGAAACAAATAGGTGTAATTAGCGCACTTAAAACTATGAACTTTAAAGAGCTAGTAGGAGAACAGTTTAGAGATAACCAGATAATTTCAATATGAATTATAGACCAAATAATACCATTAAATCAACCCCAGTATGGACAAAGCAAATGGGAACAGTTTTAATGTCTACGTTACCAGCAGATGGAATGCGATTTATAAAAAAGGAAATCACGAATAAATGTGGTCGAATGGTATATGTAACAAATTATAAAGGTGTTTACGTGTCTAGAAATGTTGTGGAAGAAGCAAAAATTAAAATTCATAGAGATGACATTAAACTTACTCATTATTTTAATAATAAAATTGATTATTTGTTTCATTTAGTCAAAACATCATGGAAAATGTATATAGAGAAATGATTCTGAACGATTGTAAGTTGAATAAAGAGATTCTCCGAAATCGGATGGCGATGGCAATTACGAATCCAAATTTAGTAGCACCTATGCTAATATCAGAAAATGTAGTGTTTGCGAGAATATTTGGAGAAGCATTATACCAGTTACAAATGCAAAGAAGTCACAGTGAAAATTGCCAAATACGAAAACGTACGAACGAATTACCAGTAAGCTTTGGGGGAAAGGTACGATTTATGGAACCGATAACTAGAATCTTGCTTGATGAACAAACTAAACCAAAACTTTTGCAATGCAATCGATTATTAGCCCCTTTATACCGATTAGCTACAGATTCATGGATAGCCTTACCAGATTATCGTGGGGTCAAGACTCCAGACAAACTAGAATTAACAAATTTAGAATACCTGATAAATTTCACATCACTAAACAAAATGGCACAAATGGGCTTGTATGCAAGCGAAGATATCGAAGAAGCTCAAAGGAATTTGTTGTTTCCATCCAAAAAGGAACGGATAATTTCAGAAATGATTGACACAGTATTACCGAATGGAGAAGGAACAGTAAATTACGAAAATTTGCTAACACCTGATCATCTCAACGAGCTACGTATAAAACGATGGAAAGATTTGGGCAAGTTCATGTTTTTTGGGACAAGCATGTGCAGGTTTAATTGGAATTTACGTGATTGTAATAACGGCAAAGGTGGTAGTGTCGCAAATGTTGTCAGTACATCGAATATATGCAATATCGGGATGGTCATGGAAATTAATTATTGGTTGTATTCCATTGTTGGCTAGATTCTTTATTAAAGATCATCAATTTAAAGAAATGCAAGAGTAAGGGCACAATTAAGAAATGGCCGGAAAAGTGAGGAATCTACGTGTCAGTCGGAAGATAAAAACGACGATCATAATGATGATAACAACAACGGGAATCGGAGCATAAATGCTTTCGAAAAAGTGTAATAAAGAGTAAAGTAGAGCCAGAGTCCAGGTTCTTGCTTGAACCAATGCCAAAATTAAGCGGGATTGATACTCTTAGTAGATGGTATACCCCGACATTAGACCAACAGCACCAGTATATCCAAGTGAAAAACTAAAAGAGATGAAATCGGTCGATAATATCACAATAGAATTAGAGAAGATTGAACCAACGAGTGCTGAAATTGAAAGAAAGAATATGCTTGGTCTACCATGCAGCTATGCACTAATGACAACAGTAGTAGGAGGAAAACAACCTCGAATAAACATACTGTTTAACAAGAGAAAAGTGGAAGCTTTACTAGACTCAGGCTCAAGTCATACTATAGTAGCGGAAAGCTTCTTGACGTATCAGGAGAAAGCCAAAATAAAACCAACGAATCACATTATTAAATCAATGTCACATAATGCACTAAATATTGTTGGAAAATTAGAAGTTAAACTGATAATTGGAGATCAAGAAATAATTCATTGGGTATCAGTGATGAGAAAAAGTCCTGTAAAATGTCTTATTGGCATGGATGTCATGGAGCAACTACATGGAATCTCTCTTGATCTGAGAACTGGAAAACTAATAAAAGGACAAATGGGTGAAATGGTGCCTGAAGTAGGAGAGGTATTTCTTAACCAAAGATTGGAAGTACCACCAAAAAGCGAAGTAATATACTATGCAGATGTTATGAGAGTCTCAGATGAGTACATATTTGAGCCAAATCAAAAGCTGGTTAAAAAATACGACGTGCCTATGTGTGACGAAGTAGTGAAAGTCCAAAACAAGTCAGTACCAGTTAGAATAGCGAATTATAGTGCAAGATCCGTTGAAATAAAGCCCAAAACCAAATTGGGAAAATTAACAAAAATCAAATCAGAGGAAGCTCAGAAGTTACCGAGAAATATAAAAATTTATAAAGAACCTCAGATCACAAGTAAAGATTTAACGGATTTGCAAAAACAAGAATTTGGTTCATTATTAAAGAAATATAGAAATGTATTTGCAAAACATGAGTATGATCTGGGACTCACTCAGGTGATTGAGCATGAAATACCATTACTCAACGAAACCCCAATAAAATTACGGCCGTATAGAATACCATACATACATCAGGTAGAAAGTGATCGGCAAATCAAAGCAATGAAAGAATTCAATATAATAAGAGATAGTTCCTCACCATTCTCATCATCAATAGTAGTAGTTAAAAAAAGGACGGTGATTTAAGATTTTGTGTCGACTATCGAAAATTGAACCAAGTAACGAGAAAAGATACATATCCTATTCCTGTTCCACAGGAAATGTTCGATCAGATGGGGGAGGTGCAATATTTTACGGTAATAGATCTTAATAAAGGATACAATCAATTTAAAGTCAAAGAGGAAGATAGAAGGAAAAACTGCATTTTCAGATGGGAAGGGTCTATATGAGTTTAACGTGTTACCATTCGGATTAACAGGAGCACCTGCTATATTTCAGAGAGGTATGAATTTTGTTTTGCGCGATATACCGCATGCATTAATGTATATTGACGATATTATAATATTTTCGAATAGTTTTCAGGAACATTTGCAGGATGTGGAAACAGTATTCAAGCGATTGTTAGAAGCAAACTTAAAATAAAACCCTCTAAATGTGAATGGGGGAAATCTGAAGTCGTTATGTGGGTCATATCATTTCGCGTCGAGGTTTGCAACCAAATCCAGAAAATGTAGAGAAAATTAAGGAATATCCTATTCCCAAGGATATAGATCAGGTTCGACAATTCTGGGATTAGCTAGTTATTACAGAAAGTTTATTAAAGTTTCTCACATGTAGCACAACCTTTGAACATGTTATTGAAAAAGCAAGCAAAATTTAAATGGACAACAGCTCAGCAAGAAGCGTTTGATAAACTCAAAGAAAGCTTAATAAAACAGCCGATATTAAGATGTCCGAACTTTAAAAAACCGTTTATATTAATGACAGATGCCAGTAATTTCGCATTAGGCGCGGTATTAGGACAGCAAGTAGAAGGGGAAAAAGATCATGTAATTGCTTATGCCAGCAGATCATTGAAATCTCATGAAAAAAATTATTCGACAATCGAAAAAGAAACGTTAGCATTGGTATACGGGATAACCACTTTTCGACAATACCTAATAGGCAGAAAATTTGTTGTCTTTACGGATCACAATCCGCTACAATGGCTAATGAAGCACAGAGATTCGGCCAGTAAATTAATTAGGTGGTCAATTGCGTTGCAAGAATATGATTTCGAGATAAAGTATCGTACAGGAAAGTCAAATGCAAATGCGGATGCTATGTCGAGAATACCCGTAGAAAATAATGTTGAGCAAGATGAGAAAAATTGCGAAAATACAATATTCATGGCAATCAAAACGGCAAATAATATAGAAAAATTACAAGATGATCAGGAAAATGACGAGGAATTAAATCAGTTACGTCAACATGCTGTTTCAATCAAAAGGAGAGTGACTGGAAACATATTGCCGAAGAGAACCATAAATACATTATTCATGATGGTTTGTTAAAATGTGTACAAAATGAAAATTTGTTAATTATTGTTCCGACAAAACATCGAAAAGCATTACTGTTGTTGTATCACGATGGAGCATTAGGAGGGCATTTATCAGCGCGAAAAACATTATCAAGATTGAAACAGAAATATTATTGGAAAACGATGGAACAAGATGTCAGACAATGGTGTCATACGTGTGAGATATGCCTAACAAGACGAAATACGGGACGGAAAATAAAAGTTCCGCTTAAGCCTATGCCAGTGCCAAAGGCGCCAATGGAAATGACAGCAATGGACATCGTTGGTCCATTGCCGGAAACAACAAATGGCAACAAATACATTATCGTTTTTTGCGATTATCTTACTAAATGGCCAGAAGCTTATGCAATGCCAAATCAGAAAGCAGAAACAGTTGCGAAAATATTTGTGGAGAATATTATTTTTCGATACGGAGCACCAAAGAAATTACTTACAGATCAAGGAACAAATTTTCAGAGTGAATTATTTAAATCAATTACAGATTTATTTGGTATATTGAAACTTAGTACCTCACCATATCATCCACAAACAGATGGTCTAGTCGAAAGATTTAATGGGACACTAATTAATATGATATCATCCTATGTAAATAGGAAACAAAAGGATTGGGATTTATTCATTAAACCATGCTTATTTGCATACCGGAATGCAGTAAATGAAAGCACTGGAGAAACACCCTTTTATCTCATGTATCTACGACGAAACAATATGCCAGTCAATCTAGAATTTCAGTCACCTATTTCCCAATATATGGATGTGTCAGATTATAAAATAACTATGCATGAAAGACTACAGTCAGTATGGATCCAAGCTGGACTTAACATAAGGCATCATCAAGAAGCGTATAAAGAATGCTATGATAAACGCGCACGGGCGCATGACATTAAAATTGGAGATCTCGTGTATATAAACAAACCAGAACCAGCAAAAGGCTTGTCAACGAAATTGCAACGACCGTTTAAAGGACCATATCTAGTGTGTGATACGACAGAGACTAATTTAAAATTGCGTCCACAAAACAATAAAAAGGCTGGGACAATCATGGTTCATGTAAATAGATGCAAGAAGATAATAGGAGAAGATGAACCACGTTATCCATTGAGATCAAAACCAAATAAAGATGCAGGGAACCCAGTAATTAAACAAAAGTTTACAAAAAACCCTGCTCCATTGAGTTACATCAATAAAGTTTTATTAATTACAACAGTAATGATTATCAATATAATGTCAGTAAATGCAGTGAGAGTATTCCCGTTATATGCAACTAATACAGTTGTATTATTAGACAAAGTTCATATTTATTCAACATGTACTCAAATAGTTTGGGTTTATTATGCTGGAGGAGCAGAAGAAATAGAGATAAATAATCTAATAACTATTTTGAACCCCCAATAAAATTGAATAGCACCAAAAATATTTATGTGGCTAGACAATTAACAATGAATTATGAATACCCTTGGTTAATTACGCAATTGGATTCGAAAAGTAATAATACAAAAATACAAAATCTTATACGCATTAATATTTGGACAAAGAGATTACATAATCGAGTATCAATTGAACCACTGGTAAATGGAATTGACATATATTGGGAACCCCAGGAATCCCAACAAGTAAAAGCAGTTTTTCAAAATTATGCGATAGATACATTGAATAGCAGAAAACCCTTTATAAAGTATGCAAATTTAAAATTACATCATAACTATAATATTCTGATTCATTATTATGAAAAATCTTTATATGAAAACGGAACTGAAATCGATAGTCAATGGATCAGAATACACTCTAGTCAACATATGATACGATTAGTTAATGAAACAAATCGGGTTACTTTTCATATTTTCAATCAATTAGTGAATGTTACCCGACAAGCGGAGCCCAATCAAAAAGCTATTTTATATTATTATGGAAAAATTCAATCGATATTAAATGAAAAAAATAAATCTCAGATATTAACTTTTCGTCAACGTTCACCAATATCGACGTCAAAATTTGTGTTCATTAAAATAAAATACTATATACGTTCTCTATTTTCAAATTTATGGCAATTAACTTTAGTGGAAAATAAAATTGTGCAAATTCCACCTATCAACTCGCAGTATGGAAATCGAAACAAATCAAATCAGTCCAACCGAACCCCTAGCTCTGCCAACGTAATCATCTTTTCTAGCATCAATGAGTCAATGACTAATAACGAAACCATATCGTCATTAAAAACTGACAGTGAAATTGTGTGTGTAACATTATTAATAACTACTCTCATTAGGTTAGGGTTTCGAACAATATCCAAACCTTCTACGAATCGATCCGAGATTGCGAGACCTTGGATCGTTTATGAAGAAACATTTGTGTAGTAAGACATAAATATTTTGCATGCAAAATTGATAAAGTAGTAGTAGTAATATGGTACAAATATTTTATGGATATTATTAATATTTTATTTTATTATGGATATGATCAATATTTCATTTTATTTTACTTGTGAATCTGCACTTTTCAATGTCAACGGAAAGAATCAATTTGATTGGTTAGCGCTGTGTTAAGGGGGAGAGAAAAACGGGGTTAAGAGAATTTTCATAAGGGTATAAAAAGAGGGTTAAATCCATTAAACTCCATTAATTTTGGAAAAAAAAAAATCAACAATTAACTAAACGGTAATTATTATTATTTATTTATATAACTAGTCGGTGGGACGGTATCCTTTGGGTACCCCATCTCAACCCTAGTGTTAAAATTAAATTAACTTCAAATTTTAATTATATAACTATTGTAGAAAAAAAAAATGGAACAAATACAATTGGCAAGGTCGACCTACGACAGCTACATCAAAATGAAGAACAATCATGCCGAACAAAAAGTATACCGGATCAGTGACAATCTCCAAATCCCAAATTATTTAAGAATTGATGACCGAAAAATGAAGATCCAAATGTTTACGATCATGAGGATGTCAAAATTGCGATTAGCAGAAGAAGTCGAGATGTCAAGGAAAGAAGAATGTGATCAAGGGTACAGTTGAAGTACTGACGAATGACAACAAAGTGTGTTGGAGAATGTTACGAGCAGCGAATGAAGAAACAACCATGGTAGTGGAAATCAGAATCGAAAATGAAGCGAACGAAGTTCCGCAGATGCAGCCAAGTGCAAGAGAAGATCCAATGTTAATGAAAATTTCGAAAGAAATGTTGAAAAGGAAAATGTCGTTTCTCAGAAAGGAAATGGATTTGGAAGAAATCCGCAACAGAATATTGTTTATTGATGCAGAATATGGCACGTCTGAACATGGAAAAATGGTCCCTCTAGCACTAGCGATTATGAATTATTATGGAAAAATAATAAAGAATATATACTTGACTCCAAGGGGAAAAATTCGGCATTTTAATTCAAGGATCCACGGAATCACAGAAGTAGCTAGCAGGAATCAATGCGATCAATATGTGGCAACAAAGGACATCCAACAATTGACAGTTGGCAAGATACTAGTGGGCCATGATTTACATGCAGAATTGCAATATTTGGGAATATGGATTGAGCAATTATATGGCATTCGTGATTTGGCAGCGGCACCAGTTCTCCAGAACAGGGGAGTAACCAGGAAAGGAGAATGGTTCAAATTACAAACCGTAGTGAGAGACATATGTGGAGAAGAAACACAAATCGGTGTGCATTCGGCTCTAGAGGATGTGAAGAGCATTCGCAAGGTATATCAGAGAGTGGAAAATCAATGGATTGATGATATACCAATGCCCAAAAACCTACCATCAAAGAAATACTCGTTGGATGAATATAAAAAACTTCGAGAGGTACCATCAGCATCAACTGCAATAGCGGAGAAAGTGGCACAAATTCTGGTTGACGATGTAATGGAAGCAGAACAAATTGACTTGACAAGCGAGGAGAATGTGGAGATGGAGACCGAAAATCCATTAATTCCATTAAAGTGGGCCACCGAATCGTTTTTGGAAATTTCACAAGAATGTGTTTCAGTAATGATAAGTGTTTCGATGGTAAGAATACACCCACCACTTGAGTATGGTCCAATGCCCGAATGTCGACAAGCGAGAAAAAGGAAAAACACTTCAAATATTGATGTTGGGGAGACTGTAACCATCGATGGGGTAATCTATGAACGGGAAGAAACAATAATACGGTATCGGCTTGGAACCAAACAATTGGAAATAAAGATGAACTAAATTAATATATATATATATATATATATATATATATATATATATATATATATATATATATATATATATATATATATATATATATATATATTATATATATATATATATATATATATATATATATATATATATATATATATATATATATATATAGACAATATATATATAGACAACGCGAGTTCAACATTATTTATTTAATAAATATTATATATATATATATATATATATATATATATATATATATATATATATATATATATATATATATATATATATATATATATATAAATAAATAATGTTGAACTCGCGTTGTCTCATTTATTAATAGAAAAAAAAATGTGTAAATAATAAATAAAACTTTTAATAACATACACATTCCCAATTGTCGGAGTTTGGCTACCCTGGACAACAATTGGAAATGTGTGGTTGTCAGTAGTCATTGATTTTTCCATTGAAACCGTTTATGAATAAATGGAACTATATTGTATCTAAATCTATATTTGTTTATAAGTTTCTCTGTGTATCTCGGTGTCTCTATATCTATATTTATTTATCCAAAACTATTTATCTATATCTATGCATAAAATTTGAGTATAGACGAAAATTATTAATTTATTGGATAAAAATATTTATTCAATGTATGTAGATGAGCTTACTTGGTAGCGGGAATTCAATAGTTGGGTGCGCAATAACTAAAAACAAATAAATAAATTTTGATCAGAAGAATCATTAAGAAATATTAATTAAAAGTAATAAAAATGAATTGAATTTAAAATGAATATTATTAATTCCCAGACGAAGGAAATAGCAAATCCTGTAGGCGACAGAATCTAATGATGCTCAAACACCAATCCAACAACTTATCAACTATTCTTTTATTTTCAATTTATTAGATTTTTCATTTAAAACAGCAAAGCACTACATATATAAATACATTTTCGTCCATTCGAATATTTCAAAATTTGTAAATAATGATAATTTAATAATCATTTAATATGCACTGATAATATGCATTGATCATTTCTTGTCCCATATATAAATAATAACAAGTATATGAAAAAAAAATCCAATAAAACTGTAATATTAATTTTTACATATTCCATTATTAAGTTATCTTTGCTGTCACTTTTATTCATATCAAATCAACTGTTTGATTGTTAATTATTTTGCTTTGATAACTAAATATAATTTTATAACTTGGCCCATTTTTAGTACATACACTAAAACGCTAAACAGACAATTGAATTTCAAATGGTGTAAAAAATCAACAAAATTATATTAACTCACTTCATAGGTAAAAATAGCAACAGTTTCCTGTTCCAGCATAAATAAAAGTTAATAGTTAAGTGAAAATAAAATATTTAAAGTAATTTAAGTAAAAATTTAATAGTAAGTGAAAATAAAATATTTAAAGTAATTTAAGTATAATTATAATATCAAGTTTCAAATCAATAAATCTTACTTCCGAAAATCCAAATAGAAATAAATAAATTCAAAATTTTCTCCTTTGGAATTTGAAAATGGAACTCTTATAATTCCTGCTGTCAGAAAGAGGATTTCATTTCTCTTTGTTAATAACAAATAAAACAATTAAATAAAATTTAAGTAAAAAATTAATATTCACAAATTTTTATAAAGTTGAAAAAAAATATATATATAAAATTAATTAACAAATAACAAAAATAAATGGGAAAATTAATAAACCCGTTTAAAATAATTAATTCAATATTATATTTAAAAAATGTGTAAAAGTCTAAATTATTAAAGTTAATAAATAAAATAACTAAAATCATAATTATCTGGATATTTTTTCTTCTAATAAAATAACTAAAATCATAATTATCTGGATATTTTCTTCTAATAAAATAACTAAAATCATAATTATCTGGATATTTTTCTTCTACTAAAATAACTAAAATCATAATTATCTGGATATTTTTCTTCTATTATTATTCAGTTTTAAATTTAATCCAGAATCATTTCCAATATATTTTATGAAAAAAAAAATTGAATTCTCGCATGGCGCACTAATTGAATTATCTACGATGTTTTCTTTGATGGATTCACGTTGGAGTGATTGTTTGATAATGCGGAAACAAAAAAAATGTCCACGTCTAAAAAAAAATCCCAAATTCAAAATACGAATGAAAATAAAATCTCTTACCTATTAAAGGAAAAGCAGCCAATCAGAAGCCATTTAATGCATTAAAATCATTGGCTAGAATCTGAGAGGCAATTTGGGGAAACTCATTGATGTTTTCGCCGTCAATTATCCTTCGTTCTAAAAGAAAATATTGAATTATAAAATAATGGGAAAGTTCTACTTGAATGGCTGAGCGCTCGTTTTCATGGAATTTCTGAGAATTCCTTCTAAACAAAATTATGTCAATTCAATTATTGAAATTTCTCTCATTAGAGAAAAAAAAATTGAATAAGTGAATTATTGTTATTATTATTATTATTATTATTAGTATTATTATTATTGTTATTATTATTATTAAAAAGGCTATATTCTGAATTTCTATCACCATTACTATTGGTTGTGACATTTCCACTGACTCCTAGTTTAAAGAATGAATTAAAAAAAAATTTGAAATTGAATTATTAGATAATTGAATTTAATCTATAGTTGGATTTCCGGATTTCTAATTAAACTGATTTTCTTATTAATTTCTTTTGTTTCTCTTTTGAAAAAAAAAATTCTGTGAAATAATAGTTTAAAATAAATAGCTAAGCAACTATCTGTGATGAACCCAACTTGATATCATATTGTATACACTGCACAGTGCATTTCATCATGTACATACAAATATTATGATGCCCGATACACAACTGTCACCAATATTACAATTATTATCATCATCATTATTAATTATTATTATTATTATTATTATTATTATTATTATTATTATTATTATTATTATTATTATTATTATCGGTAGTATTATTATCGTCATTATTATTGTTATTAGTATTAACATTATTATTTATATTAGTAGTGTGAGGATGATGGGGGGGGGGGAGTCGAATAAGGAAATTTCAAAACAAAATATCTCAGATTTAAAATCATTGGCAAAGGCAATAGCTAAAATAGGTAGATAGCAATCCATTTTTATATTATTATTATTATGATTATTATTATTATTGTTATTACTGTGTGGTAAATTAGACTTATTATATACATGCAGATTCGAGGTCGAATCTAAATTAAAGGGGGGAGATATGTTTGGGTTCAACAAGAGAGGCACAAAAATGAGGTGAAAATTTACAAAAACACCAAATTCAAAATAAAAATTTAAAGTACAAAATATTAATTAAAAATCAAAAATTATAAAAAATGAATATTTTCTGGGGGAAACTGGTATGGGCGGATGCTAAATAATGAGACGAGTTCAGCTATAATAAAATAAAATCAATGGGGGGTCCCTAAAAGGAATAAATTACAAAAAACAAAAATTAATTAAAAATTAATTAACTAATGGAAAACCCGAGCTAATGGAGAACCCGAGCTAATGGAAAACCCGATACAATGGAAAACCCGAGAGAATTGAGAAATCCAATTTTGGGAAGGCAATTAATTTAGCCGGAGAATCAATTTGGGAAGGCAATTAATTTAGCCGGATAAAAGTAATAAGCGCCGTCAAAGAAAATGAGCAAATTCCCTTCAATTGAATTAGACCTCCAAGAGGAAGCCCGGGGGGAAATAAGACCAAAAATAATTGGCAAAAATAAAGTCAATTACCAAGCGAGTATAAAAGCAACTGGTAAGAAAACAAAATGCCAGTTGGTCGAAGAAAAGTTAGTAGGATTAAACGAGTGAGTTAAAGGATTTAGCAGTTGTGATAATTTGAGATTTATTGTATCATTGAAAAGTGCAGATCAGAGTTATTAAAGATTGAAATTGTTCAATAAAGAGTGTAATCAACCAGTGTACTTGTATTAGTCTTGAATAAAATTATTGTGTTGGGTTATCTTGATTTTGATAAAGAACACAAAGGAGTCAGACCGTGATACCGACTTACATTAAAAACCCAACAAATTTTTAAAATTATAAATTCCGTTTTACATAAATACGCCCTCAGGTTATAGGATGATGCAAACAGTTTAGCCAAATTACCTATAAGTGGAACTTACCACATTTCAATCGCCAATGTTGTTGTTGGAGTTATTGTTGTGATCACTATACAACAGGGCTTCTTAAACTTTTTTCATTTACGACCCCATTTATGATTGCGAGTTTCCTAGCGACCCCATATAAATATAACAGAAAGATAAATAAGTATTTTTTGATGATTTATTTATTATGTATTTATTATGTATACATGAAAAAATATAGTTTTAGAATTCGTTTTGAAACATACAAAAATTTAAAATTAAATTTAATGAGATGGATGTGCCTGTTTTTATTGCATAACAAATTAAATCTTGGTGGAATGTTTGACACTGCTGGACGTAAGACCTCTTCAACATTTTTTAGCGATGAACGATATTGGGATTTAATATGTGTAACTTCACATAAAAGTAACTTCACATAAATATGTGGTGTTGAATGGCAGAAGCACATTTAACGTCATATCAGCGATTGTGGGAAATTCAGTTCTAGTTCCGATCCAGAATTCAGTCAAGGGCTTTTTTGGAAAATGTAGTTTTAGGTTTGAGTCACTCGAAAGCTCAGCAAATTCCTCTTGTGCTTTAAGTGGCAGGTGATCAATCTCACTCAAGTCAGTCCAAAACGGTTTTTGAATCCAAGCTACTTTTTGAAATCAATATTTAATATAAAATATGTGCGGAACTGTGTTTCTAGCGTTTTTAAGTGATCTACAATAATTATTGCGATAATAGTTTTACAATGATTTTTCTCGATTATAAAATTGTCGAGACTGGAAAACATTTCGAACGAATTCTTTTCTACCCTACTTTTCCAAATGTTGATCTTTTTAATAAAACTTTCAATTTTATCATTAGAAGTAAATATATCGCAATTTTTTCCTTGAAGAGACAAGTTGAGATCGTTTAATTTCTCAAAGATATCTGACAAATAACACAACTTAGATAGCCATAAGTCATTTTGAAAAAAAGCAGCAAGTTCACATTTTCGTTCGGTTAAAAATATTTCGATTTCATCCTTTAATAACAATAATCTTCTTAAACTTTGACCTCTTGAGAACCATCTTACTTCTGCCTGTAATAATAAAGTTGTGTAGTTGGAATCCGTATCCTTGCAGAGATTTGAAAATAAGCGACTGTTAAGGGCATGGCTCTTAATAAAATTTATAATCTTTACAGCATTCTGAAGCACATCGTTCAATTCTGGTGCTAATTTTTTTGATGCAAGGGCCTCTCTGTGAATAAGACAGTGAGTAAAAGTTATATGATCATAAGGAGCAGCTTGAAAAAATGATTTAAAACCAATATTTTAGCCCGTCATCGCTCTTGCACCATCTGTGCATATTCCACAGCAATTTTTCCATTCTAAACCTTCAGTTTTTAAAAATTCGTCAACTTTACAATATGTCTTTCATAGGACGAGAAAATAACAATTCTTCCTCCACGTTTTCTTTATAAACGTACCTGACATATACTAACAACTGAGCCAATTTAGTAATATCCGTTGTTTCGTCCAACTGAATTGAAAATTTTGGGCTTTCTTTAATTCTTGCAATAAGTTGCACTAATTGGTCCTTGTTAATATCAGAAATTCTATTCGCGACAGTGTCGTTCGACAAAGGAATTTTTCGAATATCATCGCCATATTTACTTCCATGTAGTATTTCTACCATTTTAATAGCAGCAGGTAATATAAGATCTTCTCCAATGGTGAACGGCTTTTTCTTTTTAGCAATACAGTATGAAACTTCATTTGACGCTAATAAATATTTTTCATTAACGGTCATAAATTTTTGAAAGGATTTTTTTCTTTATTTAAAGATTTATACAATCTTTCAAAATATTCTTGGTTTATTGACATACGAAACATGCTTTGATTCAAGATGTCTTTTTAATTTTGATGGTTTCATACTCTCCGCAGCCAATAATTCATTGCAGATCAAACAAAGAGGTTGTTCATTACCATTACAAATTTGAAATGTAAAGCCAAATTGAAGAAAAGACTCATCATATTTTCTTTTTCGCACATTAAATGGCTGTTTTTCAATACTTTGTCCTGCCTGATGAGAGTTTGTAGCATTATCATCTGCGTCATTATCATTCTTATTTAAGTTCAGCCATTTATCCATGGCCAAAAATTATTTTGATTCTAAAATCCAATAAATATATAAAAATAACATATTGCATATAATAATTGTCATTAAAAAATGTCATTAAATTTAATAACACATAAAAATTTCACAAATATTACTTTTAAATGAAGTTTTAAATAAATAAACAAAAGTAGTACATTAATTTATAGTATAAATTTTATACTATTCTGATATATTATAAGTTAATCGAAAAGTAATTTTCGAAAACAAAATATTTTTAGAGTTAAAAAACATTAAATAGTCATTAATTTTAAAAAAAAAATCGTGTATTTAAATATTTGGCATTAAAAATCTCTCGCGATCCCAGAATTATGCTAAGCGACCCCATTTGGGGTCGCGACCCATAGTTTAAGAAGGCCTGCTATACAACAATGTGTAAAGTGGGAGAGAACAAATCATTACCTGAGTATTAAATATAATCCAGGAAATCAAACCCTATGGATCTATAATTCATCAAATGAAAGGATTCGCATGGCATGATTAAATAGGTTTCAGGCTCTCTGGTAATAATAAGTGATCTGAATAGATTGGAATAAGTGCGCCAGAAAATAAAATTACATTAAATGGTAAACGAAAATTTAAATGCAAATTAAAACCCGAAAATCTAAATTTATTTAACAGTACAAACTAAATCGGATGTTCAAAGTTTCTAATAAGCTTTAAAGTCTCTCGAGCACGAATAGTTGTCATTCCTGAGGATGTGGGACTCTGCAGTGAATTTAGACCATAAATTATAATTATAAATATTTCATAAAATAGTTATTACCCCTTCGTTATTGATCTCATAATTATAGGTAATATTTCCAAACTAGGAATAAAAGTTAACCGCGCATGGTGCCGGCCGCTGATGAGGTTTTTGTTGCATTCTTGCTTCTAAAAAATAAATTTAAACAAATTTAAATTATAATTTAAGTAAGTACCGATTGGATGATAGTGCCAGCATCCCTAAAAAGAGCACTCACTCAGCTTGTCTGTTGTATTTGGCCTGACATATTTATTATGTCGATATATTTTTCATTAATAAATTTTTGACCCTTATAATAATTATAAATAGGTGATTTAAACAACTTGGATCAAAATTTTATTTTTATTATTAATTGAAAATTTAATTTTAAAGGGGAACGAAATCTGTATAATTAAACTCAACTTTAGTTTAATCTGGATTTGTCTGAATTGAAATTAAGTAATAATTATCAGTGTTGAATAGTAAATTAACTCAACATAAACCTGACTTATGTGTGGTATTTTAACTTTCACTAGAAAGTTGCCAGGAAATGATTTCGTGTGTGCCTGAATTGATGAAAATGATGTGTGTGGGAGATAAATAAGGCATAATATTGGGAAGACAATCTGGTGAAGGGACCAGGCAAAATCGGACGCAAGCTTTCTATCGGTAGTCCGTGAACCCAAAGGAGTGCCCGACAATTATAGTGTGGATAACGCGCTCACTTCTTGCGAGCACTCCCCCACTTGATACAGTATCAATGTTGATCACTCAACGGGTATCAAGCGGAGAAAAATTTTATTTGTATTCTGGGTTACGCTGGAAACAGCACGAAAGGGTAAAATGTATGCCTACCTGTAACCCAACAATAATAATATTTTGAAAAATAATAATAAGCCTTTGAAACATGGTCTTGGAAAATTAGAAATAATAATGCTACTTAGAATATCCATAGTGTGGTGGTTGGGGTAATCCAATCTGGTAATTTGGCAATAGAATCCAAATGAGTAAGAATGTCAATGATAATAGATTTAAAATCATTCGACATTAATTTATCAGCTTCATCAAGAACAAAGTATTTTATATCTTTAGTTTTAATTTGATTGTTAGTTATGAAATCTAAAGCTCTACCAGGAGTTGCAACTAAGTACTGAACGGGTTGTGCCGAATTATTTAGTCGACAAATATCATATGTTACATCTGTACCTCCAGTGGATACCATTATATTGTAAATATTTAGCAAGATTAATGCATTCATTTGATGTTTGTAAAGCAAGTTCTCTAGTAGGAACCAAAACTATGCATTGAACAGAATTTGAGGTTGTCAAATTATTAATGATGCCAATTGCATATGCACCTGTTTTGTCAGTTCCGTTTTTTGCTCTAGCAATTACGTTTTCACCTTGAATTATCAACGGAATGGAAATAGCTTGAATAGGTGATGGCCAATCCCAGCCCATTTCGTATAGTGCCATTAGAATATCTCTATTTAATTTGAAATCATCAAAAGGGATATTGGATTGTTGAAGAACGTCCGATGTTTGAATCCTTGATTTTAAAATTGACCTTGATTCATATTGTACATTTTTAAATGGAAGAGCTTGATTATTATCTCTTGAGACCAGAATATTGTTTTTACGATTTATAGAATGACAATCCTTCGTTTCTAATGCATCATCTTCAGTTTGAATAGCATGTATCGAATTTGCTTTACTCGTCTGAGATTGATTAATAGAGCCTGATTGATAAGTAGAAGTATTAGCTGATCGCACGAATTTTGATTGACTATAATTGTGTTCTGATTGGTCCTTATTCGTTGGTGACCGCGCATTTATATATATAATATAATATAATATAATATAGTATAATAGGTATATAGATATTGTTAAGGCCGTGTAACGGCTCACTACACATAGCTTATTCGAAAGGTCTTGCACTAAGCTTTAAAATGAGCTATTGGTTAATAAATCCAGATGAAAGAAACATTAACATTTGGGGTGCCAAAAAGTACGTCACCGCTGGCTCAAATAATAATATCTTTAAAAATAATAATGATACTTAGGATATCTATAGGTCATTCGAAATGTGGGCTTCAAAATAAACCATTGTTCAATGAAATCCGTTGGCGGGAACATTAACTTTTGGGGTGCCACCGGGGGAGGGAGGGGGTATTTGAACCAGCGGTGACGTGATCCAGTGATGACACAACCATCTAATGCTAATATCGACCAAACAAAACATTTGTCAACATCATTTTGAATGTTAAGTATAACATTAGATCTAAATGGAGGTTTTATAAATGTTCCTCCAATTGGTGTTCTGTATTGGTTAATATTTAATGACACTCATTAATTTCTTTAAAAAACCACCCACATCTTCTAAGTTCTTTGGAAGTGTACGAAAAAGATCTGAAACTGAAAGAGCATATGGACAAACATCATCACAAATATGTATTAGAGAAAAATTCGTTATTAATAATCGACGGAGGAAAACGATTAATGTGCATCTCGGAAAATAAACGAAAAGAATTGCTAACACAATATCACGATGGAAAACTGAGTGGACACATGTCGTCAAAGAAAACACTTGCGAGAATTAAACAGAAATATTTTTGGCCCACGATAGTAGAAGACTTAACGAATTGGATCAAAAATTGTCTAACGGGTGCAACACGAAAAAACACGGGAACAAAATGGAAAGCTCCATTAATGCCCATGCCAGTATCAGCAGAATCGATGCCAATGATTTCGATGGTTGTAACAGGAACACCACTGGAATCAGATAAAGTAAACATTTACATCTTAGTTGTAACAGATTACTTAACAAAGTTTCCAGAAGCATTTGCAATGGCTGACTAGAAAGCCCGCACGATAGCCAAGATTTTAGTCGAAGAAATATGTTGTCGATATGGAACACCAAAGCACATATTGATGATCCAGAGAACGAATTTAATGAGTGAGATAATGAGCGACGTGACCAATTATTTCAAAATAGCAAAGTTTAGAACCTCACCGTATCATCCACAAACAAACGGGATGACAGAAAGATTCAATGGAACGTTAATTCAAATGTTATCGAATTATGTAGACCGACATCAAAAAGACTGGAAAGATTATATCAACTTGTGTCTAATGGCTTACAAAATGTCGATACATGCTTCGACTAAAACCAGCCCTTCTAAACTAATGTATGGCAGAGAATGTAATATACCGATTGACCTCGAATATCAACCACAAATATCGCAATATATATGTAACAAAATTCAAAGAAAGAATGCAAAACATCTGAAAAACAGTGGGATTGAACATCAAATTTTACCAAGAAAGTTACAAAGATCTACACGAGAAAAAGAAAAATGTAAAACAACACACATTTCAAACAGGAAAATCCATTCACAAACCGATATACGTCAACGTAGCAAGATGCAAACCAACCCCGAAAACGGCAACGAGTCAACCCGAAGCAAGAACCTTAATAACCAAATCACAAACCTATAGAATAAACAGGATACAGCTACTATTATCCCTGACCTCTTAATAAAACCCCCCAAAATAAGCTTATACACATTTTAGACATAAAGGTCCCTTACGAATCAAAGACAAATTTTGATAATGCTAGGCGAAACAACTTTGAAAAATACAAAAACCTATCCACATTATGTAGACATTGTAAGGCGCATCCTGAAACGCAAGCACACATATTTAATCATTGCACTGCGAAATCTAATGCACGCAGAAACAAACACAGGAATGTCCTTCAAGCTGCCTCTGACTTTTACTCGAGCACAAATATGACATCGACATTGAACAAACCCCGGTGGGAGTTAACACTACTCTTATCCCTGAACTCCTAATAACCCCCCCCGAAATAAACTTATAAATATTTTAGAAATAAAGGTCCCTTATGAATCAAAGACTAATTTTGATAATGCTAGGAGAAACAACTTTGAAAAATACAAAAACTTAGCAATTGATATAGGATATGCACCCAGTTGCAAGACCTCTGTATTAACTCTCGACATAGGCACACTAGGCAGATGGGACAGAAACAATGATAAGGACCTAAGAATAATAGGACTGTTACAGATAGCTAGAAGGGGTTCCATATCGAGACATATTTTTCCAGTCAGATAAGGTAATCTTGTCGATGCCTGGTGCAGTGTTGTCCAGTGACACGATAGTGGTGCGAAGGTCATCAATGTCGATAGGGATAGAAGATGTATTTTCAGGAAACGAAGGAAAAGATAAATCAGTCAGGTCGGATGTGGGCGTAAATTTAGCACCAAAGAGAATGATTATACTGGCCATTGTAGGCATATGTAGGGGTAGGTCAGCACAAATGATTTTCCCAATCTTGTCTTTGGGTTTCATGCGGAATTTGACACGTTTAATGCAGAGAAGCTCATTCTCAGATTTTAATTTTTTGTACGTGGCGTCGGTTTTTTTGTCGTGTATCTGTCAGGGTTGACGTTGCTATTAATTCGTTCAATCTCGTTAAGGGCTGTTTGGGCGTCTGTTAAGTTTTGGGAGAGTTGTTCGGTGAGGTTTATTAAGAATATGTGATATTTCCTGATATTATCAGTAGGTATCCTATTATAGATAAACGTAGAAATAATTTGCTTCATATCTTTTAGCATATGGGGTTAGTCAGGAGTGGTGAGAGGGGTGTGTTAGTTAAGGCATTTCAGTATGTGGCATATGTATTGTGCGGACTCAGGTGGTGTCGAATATTGTGGGTATTCAATATTCGTTACTGACAGGGCGACGTAGCTGACGATGTTTTATAGGCTAATAGTGTCTAAGAGATTGATGGCTATGTTATGATGTAGGTAGAGGTTGTCATCACTCATTGGGTTCACTGCCAAATTACCGTGTTTATCCAGGAAGAAGAGGAACCAGCTGTCCCTGCCATTGGACATTGGTATGATAATCTCGTTCAACTCGGCGAAGTCTTGGTAGAGGAAGGTGGCAAAGAAGGTTTTGTAATTATACTGGATAAGGAAGTTGCTGATAGGGTTTCCATTCCGAGTACTCGGTTACTCGACGACTCGACAAATTCGCCAATTTATCGAGTTTTCAAATACTCGGTTAATGGAATCGAGTACTCGAGTTTTAATAAAACAATTTTATTTTGTAAAATATAACTTAAATTTGATGCATATAAATGAGACCATACTTAAAAAACTACGATTAAAAATGGTATCGAATTTTCATAATATATAAACACTGATTCGTGATCTGTTGAAAGATTGATTTAATATAATTCATAAAACTTGTTTAGTGTTTCTATAACAAATAAGATGGCCGTAAGAACGTTTAAAATATTTTCTGGTTTTTGGTCAATGTTACCTGGCCAGTCAATGTTAGGCAATCTGACGGTTATTTTATTCTTATTATGTCGGTGTCAATGTCTTAAATAAGTGAACAATATTTTTATTATATTATTATAAATTATGCGTGGTTGTAGCATAATTGTTTTTCTGCTGTAATACTTCACAATTACACTCGCTCCATCATTTGTTGAGGCAACAATATCCGTTTCTAAATTCAATCCAAATTCTTTCAAAAGGTTCTCCACTAACTCTTTGGTTTTTTCAGCAGTACATTTTTCTTTAATTTTGATTTCATTGACCAATAGTCTATTTTAAAACCCATTGCAAGACCTTTTGAATGAGCTTTAGATAACCTAAATATCATTGTTATTTTAAAAATTATTATTAATTGAGCCAGAGATGACCTACTTTTTGGTACCCCAAATGTTACTGTTTCATCCGATTTCCATGATCGATAGCTCATTTTGAAGCCTAGTGCGTGATCTATCTAATGATATATAAATAATATTATTATCATTATTATTGGTAAAGATATGTTATTATTATTATTATTATTATTATTATTATTATTATTATTATTATTATTATTATTATTATTATTATAATTATTATTATTATTATTATTATTATTATTATTATTATTATTATTATTATTATTATTATTATTATTACTATTACTATTATTATTATTATTATTATTATTATTATTATTATTATTATTATTATTATTATTATTATTATTTGTTAGGGATATTTAAATAATTAATTTATAAATAAAATATATATTATATTATAAGAAAAAGTATAATAAGTATAAAAGCTGGCACGCATAATTATCATTATTATTTAATTAATTAATTCGCCATTTAAATCGGGTGTTTTAATAATACCAGATTTGGGCAATAATTTGTATTTTGCATTTTGTATTAAAAATAAATATTTCTAGATTATTAACTGGTTACTATTAACATGGCGACCCTGGCAATGATCAATAAAATGATCCCGGATATTTACGATGGCAGCAAGAGGTATTGCAGCAAGAGGTATGCAAGAGGTATTTCCAATTATGTGGACTAGAACAATCCAGCCAAAGTATGATGATCAAATGTTTAATCGCAAGAAAGTTGTTGCCAATTTATGAAGCAATAGAAGAAAATGAAATTTGTTTTGAAGACAGATTGAAAAAGGCTTTCAAAAAACCAACGACGTTGATAGGGGATTTTCTAACCCTCTGCAATTATGAAAAGAACGATGATACTGCTCCAGTATATTTCGAAAAAATAGAAAAGATAGTTGACCAAGTTCTGAAGCACAAATGGGACAAGAAAGAATTAATGTCATATTTTTTGGTCCATTGTATCAAAGACAAGGATACACAGAAAGAAATAAAGATGAGAGATGCGATGAGCGTCGACGATATTAGGAGGTTCATCCTGTAAAACATTAAAATCAGTTTTTGTTTCCATAAATTTTATTTCAATAAATATCAAAATCAAATTATATCTTCTTTAATCTTTCTTATTTAAACAAATTTTCTACGAAGATATTTTTAATTAAAATATCTTCTTATTTTGTTTTTTTAAAAATTAATCTAAACTTTAATTTTTTAAAATTTTCAATTTAAAAATTTCTTCATCATAAAACTTCCTCATATCCCCCTTCTTAAGAAATTTTTAAGTTTTTCCACATTTCTTTTGATCCTTTTTCCATCTTCATTTCTTAAGATGTATCGTCTGTCATGCACTTTCTCTATCACTTTGTACGGACCTTCATACCTGTCCTGGCCTTTGTGGCGTGTTTCTACTTTTACTAATACTTCTTCTCCTACATTGAATTTTCTCCTTGTTTGTTCTTCTAGTTCTTCCTTTATCGGTATTTCTTTGGACCCGTACCATTTTTCCCTGCTAATCTTTTTTCCAAAAACTATCTCTGCCGGGCTTTTCCCTGTCGTTTTTTGTTTGGTTGCATTTAAAGTGAATTCGACTTCTGGTAATATCTCTGCCCAATCCGTCTTCTTTCTATCCTGTAAAGTAGCATCAAATCCCGTATTGTCCTGAATTGTCTTTCTATCTGACCGTTTGTTTGGTGATGGTATGGACTCAAAAAACATAATTTAATATCTAGCATCTTTGTGAATTCTCTCATCATTCCTGATTCAAACGCCTTTCCGCAATCAACTCTTATCTCCTTTGGGCATCCAAATCTTAAAATCCACTTTTCTAAAATCGTTTTCTTTATTGTTTCTTCGTCTTGTTTTGTTATCGCTGTCAAGACTTGATACTTACTATACTGATCTATTATGCCCAATATATACTTCTTACGTCTTTTTGTTTCTGCCAACGGTCCACATATATCCACGAATATAATTTCGAACATTTCCTTCGAATCTTGTCTTTTTACTGGTTCTTTCGTTGTTATTGTTAAAGCCTTGGTTTTTTTGATAAATCTCACAACTTCGAACAATCTCCTGAATCTTACTCCACAGGTGTTTTCCAACATATCTATCTTTCATATAATCGGCTATCTTCTCGACTCCAGCATGACACAATAGTCTGTATTTCCTTTATTGTTTCTTGTAACTCATTTTCAGGTATCATCATTTTCTTTCGTACTTCTTCTACAATTCCATGTTGGTTGTTGCTTCTTCCTTCTTCTCTGATCGAGTCTAGTAATCTGGTTTTTATCTTTCCTTTCTTAGCTTCTTCGTGGGCCATTTGACATTGAACACACGTGTCACATTTAGTTCTCGACACCATGTCTGCATTTTTGTGATTAATACCCTTTCTGTATTCTACTCTTATATCTAAACTGCTCAAATAATTGATCCATGTTTGGAATTGTGAAGTAAACGGCTTCTTGGTTGTCATCATAAACGTGATTGCCTTGTGGTCTGTCCTGAGCGTGAATCTTCTTCCGTAGAGATAGTGCTTAAAATGAATGCAAAAATAATATACCGCCAATAGTTCCTTTCTTGTAATACAATATCCTTTCTCGTGGCTCGTCATCGAGTGTGATCCATACGCAATTACTCTTTCCTTTCCATCTTTATCTCTTAGTGAAAGTACTGCTCCAATGGTATCGAAACTAGCGTCGGTATCTAAAATGAACTCCTTTTTCAGATCCGGAAAACATAAGATTGGCGCCGTCGTGAGTGCTAATTTCAATCCCTCAAACACGCTATTCGTTCCTTCACTCCATTCTAATTTTTTGTTACTTGGTCCGCTACATAATTGTTCTAACATCCTTGCCTTCTTTGCATAATCACTGATGAATCTTCTATAATAATTGCAAATACCTAAAAAGCTTCGGAGTTTCTTTACGCAATTAGGCTTCCCAAAGTTCTGTATGGCCTGAATTTTAGATGGATCTGTCTGTACTCCTTCCTTGCTGATTATGTGTCCTAAGAATCTGATTTCTTCGTTTATTATTTGGCATTTTTCTGGATTAATCCTTAGGCCTGCTTCCTCAATCGCCTTTAACACTTCTCCGAGTATTGTATAGTGTTTCTCTTTACTGCTTGAATAAATCAAGATGTCGTCCAAATGCTCCCTTTATTTTGCCTAATACTTTTGTCATCATTTCTTGGAACGTACCTGGTGCTGCTGCAATTCCAAACGGCATTCTGTTGAAACAATATTGTCCGTTCTTTGTTGAGAGAGCTGTTTTCTCCTGTTATTCTTCTTCTAGTTCCACTTGGTAATATGCATTACCTAGATCGATTGAGCTGAAAAAGACGGATCCTCCTAACAAATCCAACATCTCGTCTATGTTTGGCATTGGAAATGCCTGCCTCTCTGTTACCGCGTTCAGCTGTCTAAAGTCCAAGCATAGTCTAATATCCTTTTTCTCTTTCTTCCATACACATATTAGCGGTGTATTCCATGGAGAGTTACATTTCCGTATAATTCCATTTTCGTACAAATTTTGTATTGCTTCTTCAATCTTTGATTCCAAATTTAGTGGTTGGCGATATGGTTTTATGTTTATCGGCTCACCTCTTGTAACTATCTTGTGTTTTACCAAATGTGTGCGACCCACATCCCATTTATCTGCCATAAACATGTTTCCACTGTTTGTTATAATTTCCTTTAATTTGCTATTTTCATTGATCTTTAACTGCTTCAACGCTCGTATCAATCGTTCTTCATCCTTTATTTTTCTGCCAAATTTTGCTTCAATGTTACAAATATAGTTCTTGTCTTTTTCACTAGCCTCGATATCTTTAATTTTTAACAGTCTAAATCCAAATGTTTCTTGTAATTCAATTCCTCCAATCACGTCTGGTGTCACTTTCTCCGCCACAATGAATATAACTTCCTTCGAAACATTTCCAATGGTTACTTGCACCTTCGTTTTTCCTTTTGTCTCGATCGTACTCTCGTTTGCGCATCGTAACTTATCGTCACTTTTCGTCAATTGTTGTCCTCGTAGCTTGTTGAAACAGTTCACACTCATTACATTGATTCTTGCCCCAGTGTCTAATAAACAGTCGAAATTTTCCCCATTCATCCTTACTGTTATACTAGGCCTTCCTTGCATTCTGTTATACAAAATTTCAACAACCTGCTCCGTTTCAATGGTTCCAATTCTTTCCACTTCCTCTTCAAGCATTTATCTCTTTAGGAACCTGTATACTTTCTCGCTTACCCTTCCAACATTCTCCCACTTTTCTGCCCCTTGAGGATATCCCATCAAATTTTCTGTTAGAATATGGCTCCAACCAACTCCTCTACTGGTGGACCCCTTTTGTTTGGGTACGTCCTACTAAAATTATCTTCATTTGTCTCTACGAAAGATTCCATTTCCTCTTCTTCTTCGATTCCATTAATCCGGCTGTATCTGTTTCCTGTCGGTCTTTGTTTCTCTATCGATTTCTTGTAACTCGACTTTGTATAACATTCTTCTGATCTATGACCATTTTTGTTGCATCTTTTACACCGTATTTCTTGACATAACCTTCTTATATGGCCTTCTTTCCCACAACCAAAACATCTTGGCACTTTTTTATCTGGACAATTCCTACTGATATGTCCGCTTCTGTGACATGTCCAGCACTCTATCTTACTTTTTACTGGACATTCTAATTTTGTGTGGCCTATTTTGTGGCATAGCCATCACTCTGGTTCTTCTCGTCGTCTGACTTCTTCTCTTTCATCTTTCTGCTTGTACTGTCCTCTTCTCTGTGGATCCTGATAGACCACTCTTGCATAACTTTTCAAAGCGTTGATATGATCTCTCGACCTGTCCACTTTATCCATCAGAATTAATGTTTCCTTTATCTCCTCTGTGCTTTTTATCTTCCGCAATATTACTTCTTTCTCAACTTCTTTATTCTCAGCACATACTATCAACATCTTTGCTGTTATTTTCTCTTTGGTGAATTCTTTATTCTCAAACAACCTGTCAACAAGGTCCTCCACTTTTTTAAAATATGTTTCAATCTCTTCGCCTCTTCTTTTATAATTCAATAAACTTTCCATATCCTTTATTACGTCTCTTT